>JBBPBX010005709.1:25599-52273 GCA_038048925.1 Garcialebias charrua | reverse complement strand
TTAATGTGACAGCAAAGAATTTCAAAGTTCATCCTCAATAATCCAGGTAAAAAAAATCCAACCAAGTTCAGTCAGGTCTTCTGGATGGTTTCTTTTTTTGTTGAGATGTTGTGTCCTTCATCCAAAGGACTTCATCAGTCCAAGGAGCCACAATAAACCAAGTCCTACAAGAAGCACATTCACATACTTACTTTGTACGTCATTTGGATGAAAGATGAAACGTCTCAACGATTAAAAAAAAAGAAACTGTCCAGATAACCTGACTGAACTTTGTTGGATTTTCTACCTGGATTATTGAGCATGAACTTTGATGTTTTGAACCACTTTGGTTATGGCTGCCTCAGAGAAGTCGACGGGGGAGAGGGCGAGCCCCAGAAGCCATCTTACCACCCTCAAACTGGTTGGTCCATTATGTGAGCGTGCTGCTTGTGGGACTGAGTTTATTGTGGCTCCTCGGACTGATGAAGTCCTTTGGATGAAGGTCAAAAAGTCTCAACAAAATAAAGAACCCATTCGGATAACCTGACTGAACTTTGTTGAAAGCAAGTACTTTCATTACAGCAGTCTACCTCAATTTAACCACATGCTTTTTCTAAGCTACCTCTCATTTCTGACCTCTCCCTCCTCCTCCCCCAAGGTTCTTCCATTCTCAGTCCTTCAATGGGCCGTAACATCACAGCTGCTGCCCCTTTGCTGGCCAGGTCACTGCATGAAACACTAAAAGAACATTTAAGGAAAGAGGCTACAGCTGTCACTCAGAATGACAGAGCATTTAAGCGTCACTGTCACTTTTATGTGTTTTTGTTGTAACTTAGCAGGGGTGTACTAGTAGGCAGCAATAGAGCTCTGTGTTGTTAAGCACATGGGCTGTAGCTGCAATCACAGATCTATTAATCAGAATGAGGAAATGGCACTGTCAGAGGAGCAAAGACAGATTATCTTGTCCTTATTCACATGGACAAATATGAGATATTGTTACATGCAATTCATCCTGCATGGTGCCTTTGAAGTCATTCCCAAGCTGGGAAGTGAAAGGCTATTTGTCATGAGGGCATAATTGAACATGAAGAGGATTATGTGTACACGCTAGCTTGTGTGTGCCAGAACATACAAAAACATGAACACAAAGACAAAAACCCCAGTCTATGTATACATTAAAAATAAAAGCTTAGTTTTCCTTAAAGGAATGATTATTGCCTAACACCTTTTATGCCAAACTTTAAAACTAAACGTTTATAATATGAAGGAATGGAGTAATACTGTAGTTGTTTTGTACAAATCTGGAAAAGCACTTTATGAGCAATTTTCTGCCACTTGGAGTATGTTTTATGAATCACTCTCAGCTACTACTACACTATTAGTTCAATATTTTAAAAATTGACTGAGCTGTTAGCCAGTCTTGATTATCTGTGACATACATCTTAAATTGGACTGACTCCAAAAGCTTAAAAGTTTTTGATGTACACTCATATAATAACTTCCGAGAGTTTCACTGAAATCCACTCAATGGTTTACAATATATTTTGCTAACAGACATAGAACTGATACAATCAGTACAATACAATACAAGCAATGAACTTGTTGTGTAGCACTCAAAATGTGTTGGGGATGGTGCACAACTGCAAACTCACCACACTTTTGCTCTCTATGTGTAAAATAGGTTCAAATATTACTATTTTTTTGTTTTCTAAAATCGGTTTGCTGTAGCAGCCATCTTGAATGGGGTTAACTCCAAGAATAAAACATTTGCAGATACAGTATACATCAAATGATTGGCTTCTGAAAGTGTCAATAAAGTCTGTCCAGTGGTTTATGTCTTAGCCATGGAGTTCCTCAGGGTTTATTACTTGGACCAATACTCTTTATTGTACATTATATATGCTTCCATCGAAGCTATCCACTTTGATCTCTCTAAGGGATTTTAATAAATTGTTCAGTTCAATGCACAAATCCATGCAGACATGTTCCTGTTTTTAGTATTTTACCTCGTTTCATAATGTAGCTTGATTTTATTTTGTTATATATATATATTTTATTTTATATGCATTTTATGGACGGTTATTGTTGTGTGTAACTTACCTGTGGTATGTCTAAAACAGGCCTCTTTTGGAAAAGAGTCCTCATGACTCAGTGTGACTAACCTGTATAAATAAAGGTTGAATGGATGAAATATATTGCTAATGTTTCAGACAAACAAACTAACACATGTGCACCCACCCACATCCACGTTTAGGACTTATTATTCCTCGATATTTGTAACTGCCTGAATAGCAAGCGTTGACATGTTGGTTGGTTGGACTGAGGGTATTTACCTCTGCGGTTCTGCTTTTCTTAATGGCCTGTGTGATCAGAGAGTGAACTTCCTGGAGGTTCACTGAAAGCGTATACATCACCAGCATCTGGAGCAAAAAGGGTAACAAATGAATACGGGGCGCAAAGGAAAAGATAAAAATGAGAGAAAACCGGAAGTGGAGTCAACAGCAGGTAAAGAGAAAGGAGAAGAGCTCCAGATGATGTAGTAGAAAGACGGCAATGAGAAGTGAGGAAGAATAATGATCCTCTAGCTTAAGGCCTGTTTCCAGAGCTGGCTTTGATTAGTGCTCTGTTCCTCATTAACTCACCGTGACATGGAGGCGCAGCAAAGAGCGTGCACAACCTTTTCGTGCAGGCTGAGCAACGAGTTTAAATCTCTGCATCTCTCTACCATAATTCAAAGGGCAGCTTCTGATGTGAATGAAGTTTCCAATCTGGAATTCAAAGTTTTTTACTGGTGTAAGATATGTCAGAATAAAGTGATCATCACACGGCATGTTAAAACGTACAGGCATCTCAATCAGCGAAGCAAACGTTTTCGGTCGATAGCTGCAGAATTTTTTTGTCAGTATGCTCGCCTCAATCAGGGGAGAAACAAACCCACTCTTTGCTTTGATAAAGTCCTGTCACTCCAGTTCAGAACAAATCAAATACCTTCAGAAAAACTGGAATTTACATTTGAATCATTGTTTCATCCTTCAGACTAAGTGAATAAATCAGCTAAAGACAATATATAAAAGAGTTGTTATTACTCCACATTTTCTTTATAGTGTGTCTTATTTATATTATTACTATTATTGGTTTGGTGGGGACAATCAGCAGAAATCATTCTGCTTAAGTTGTTCCACAGCTACTTGTACAGGCATGTAGTCTAATTACGGGTGGTCTTTGAAGTAGCCGGAATGAAGACCGCCAAGTACTCTTTTAAACTTTCTCCACATGTGGCCTGAACTCTTGAGCAAGCCTGATCTGTGTTTTTTTACGCTTTAACGCTCCTAAACTCGAAGCACGTCACACATGTGCACCGAGGAGTCAGTGGTCTGCCTCTATAAGCAGGTGTTGTTAAACTATGTGGTGAAGGAGACCAGAGGTTGTTAAACTTTCTTTGGGACTTCATTTGTTTCTTGTACAGCTCAGGTTTNAAAACACAATTGTTATATTATTTTGTTAACCTGTATTTTGTAATGAAGAAAAAACTTGAAGTATAGTATGTCAAACAGTCATGTTCTGTTGAGGTGCTGTAAGCATTTCTACTTAAAATTCGTAGATATATCTAAACTTAAACCAACCAAACAAACAATAGTTACTTTCCCTGGTAACTAATTACTTTTATAGGTGAGTAATTCAGTTACTAACTCAGTTACTTTTTGGGCGAAGTAACTAGTAACTATAATTAATTACTTTTTTGAAGTAACATTCCCAACACTGTTGTTCAGTGTCAGCAGGAGCTAGTTTTCTAAGTTAACAGAGTCTATATGGCTTCATTTGGCTGTGAAGAGTAGACTCTAGATGACTCTGTGGAGTTTTCCTTTGCTTACGTCATAGGTAATTGGCGCGTTCAAGATCTGAGAACCTTACTGGCTGCAATGATGCAGATGAACGGTTTGAATATTAATTCAAATTGCAGCCGTACACAGTAGTGACTTCTGATTTTAAAAGTAGCAAAGTAGATTACATGGTCTAAATTGTACTTAAGTATGAGTAAAATTACACACTTCAAAGAAATACTCAGGAAAGTACAAGTACCCAAAACATCTACAAGTACCCAAAACATCTACAGGTAGTCCTCAGGTTATGACGGTCTCGAGTTACGACGTTTCGTGGTTACTACGCATCTCCCATAAAAAAAAAAATATATTTTTTTTTTCTTCGAAAAGCCGAGTTATGCAGTTTCTGGTTTTACGTCGTAAACGTAGCGGCGGAGGAATACTGCACTGTACTCTCTAAAAAAGCTAAATCTGGTCCTCTGGACATTCAAAAAACAAACAAAACTGTACTGTGAACACGGTTTTATATCGTAAACGGAATGCGGAATACGGCAGATGGACCGAGCTGGACGGTGGTTTTACATCGTAAACGTAATAGAGAGTATGGCCAATGGACGGAGGAATACGGCGTCACCAGCATCCCAGTAGGCCATAACTCTTTTTTCCCTTCATTATGACTCCCAAACTTATGTGTTTTTTGATAATTATGTAGTGTACTGTGTTAGGATAGGCTAAGTGCTTGGTAATACAGTACTGTACATGTATATGGTGCAGTATGTAGTACGTATATTTCGACTTACGTCAAAAATCGGTTTACGTCGCCGCCTAGGAACGTATCTACTTCGTAAGTCGAGGACTACCTGTATTGAAGTACAGTAATGTGAGTATTTGTAATTCATTACGTCCACCCCTGGGTAAAAGGTATGACTAAGAAACAGCTGGAGGGGCAACAGGTCAGTAAGAGAACTGGCCATAAAAATAACATTTTAGAGAGGTGGATACCTTCCAGAAGTAAAGATGGGCAGAAGTTCACCAGTCTGCATAAAACATCAACAAAAAATAGTTGAGCAATATCAGAAGAAGAAAAAAGTCCTCAATGGAAAAATCGGGAAAACTTTGATTCCATTGTACAATGATACAGGATGCAACTGTATCCCATTGTCTATAGTTCGAAATGACCCCAAAACTTAAAGAATCTGGCGAAATCACTGAGAACAAATGACAAGGTTGAAGGTCCATACTGGATGCTAGTGATCTTTGGTTCCTCAAATGATGATTTCGTATCAAACTATGCCTTTAAACTATATGATTCAACCAGTGGAAACAATCATCTCATCTTGAATGTGAACAAAACAAAGGAGATGCTTATAGATTTCAGGAGAAACAGGAACAGGTCCAACGTTATTTCCATCATGGGAGAAGAAGTGGAGATGATGGAGAAGTACAAATACCTTGGGGTTCACCTGGACAAGGACTGGACTGGAAATGCATCAGTGAAGCCCTCTACAAGAAGGGACAGAGCAGACTGGACTTCTTGAGGAAGCTGAAGTCCTTCAGTGTTTGCAGCAAGATGCTGCATATCTTCTATAAGTCTGTTGTAGAGAGCGCTATCTCTTCTGCTATCATCTGCTGGGGTGACTTAAAAAAAGATCAACAAGCTCAAAAAGAAGGCTGGCTCCGTTCTGGGGACTCCTCTAGAACCTTTGGAGATGATTGTCCAAAGAAGGATTCTTCATAAAATGAAGAACAGTATAGACAACCCTCAGCATCCTCTTCATCAGACTGTCATACAACAACAGAGGCTTCAGTCAGAGGCTTATTCAGATCCGCTGTAGGACAGATCGCTACAAGAGATCCTTCCTGCCCACAGCCATCAGCATCTAGAACAAGTCTTTAATGGAACCAGTATGATGAGTTACAACAGTATTCATGGGGTTAATACAGTATTTTTGAATTGAATTGAAAAACAGGTCTGATTTTGTTGTGAACATTACTGGGATGTACCCCGCAGAACTATTTATGTGTCCTGGCAGGGTGGGACACTTTCAGACATTTTTGACGTCATCCTCCTCCAGTTCTGTACAGGCGTTACCTGCACTGTGAAGGCCTTGTGGTCTCGGCCCAGCTGGTTCCGCTCGATCCTGCGTGTCATCATCTCAGAGTAGCAAACGCCTTCACTGCAGAAATTCTGAGGAATGAATCAATTAATCAATCAACGTTGTTGCTGGGGTATTCTGAGTTTCTACTCTGTTCTGTTTGGTAAAATATTTCATTAACTCTCGGTGAGTGCGTGTCATCTCGAAGTCATCTGAGCACGACTGCAGGATATGAGTATGTGTGGCGACACTAAAAGTGGCACTCACGTCTGTCAAACGAGTGACAAAGATGAAGGCCCCCGCAGAGTCTGGCCAGGCCAGCTGGTGCCAAATCTCGCGTACCTGGCTGAAGCAAGCTGTCACTTCCACGGCTGACGAACTGTGTTTGGCTTGATGAACCGGCTGGAGCTGCTCACAAAGCACATGCTTTTTCAACCTTTAAGCACTGGCAGAATGTTACTGAATTCAATAAAAAAAATCAATCATATGTTATTTGAACCTCTACTAAACACAAAGAGAGTAATAGGTGAATTCAATTTAAAATGAATAAGGCAGCTGCATAAATTGCTAACCCTAACTATTGTGAGTTATAATATGGTGACTTCAAAAAGCTAAAAAAGTTACTTAAAATTCATGTTTTTCTGAAGTACTTTACAAATACGATGCTTGACGCTTCAGTTTGCAACTTTTCAGTCTATCTTCTCATATGAGCTCACATTATTCCCATGAGAATATTTGTTGGGTGAATGTTTATGAACCATGCACACTACAGTATTGTGATACATTTTTCTTCTGTAAGTTTTTCGGCATCTTTCTCGTTCCGCAGTTTTTGTGCTATTTCAACAAATCATATATCAAAACATTCAGCTCTTTCAGGAGAAGGTGCTATGGCTTTTGGTATTGGTGCAACTTTAGCTTTTTGAAATATTTAGCCTTTTCTACCACCTTTTTCTCTCATAGGAAATGAAATGAGCTCATTTTACATCCTTCAAATCTTTAGATGTGTTTACAACCTTTTACTGCTCCTTTCACATTTTGTTCTGGTTCAGCGTCTTTCAGCTTCCTTGTGCAAATGTAATTTTTTTCAGCTACTTTCAGCTGTTTTGCATTCATTTCAGCTTTATTCTGCCAACTACATTTTTATGCTTCTTCTAACTGGTTTCTGATCATTTCAGCTTGTTATACTCCTTTCAGCTTATTTCTGCTAGTTTCAACTTTTTTCTATTTCAGCTATTTTTAGCTGTTTTGTGCTAATTTTTCAGCTAATTTCACATTTTTGCACGCATTTAAACTTTTTCCAGCTTAATTCTGCAAAAATGTGCTCTCCACTTCATTCTTGTAATGCAAGCTTCTTTCTGTCTTTTTAGCTACCTTTCAGCTGTTTTTGCTAATTTCAGTTTTTTTCTCTCCAGATAATTTCCATCGTTTTGTGTTCATTTCTGCTTCTTTCAGCCAAATTGAGCAAATGTGTTCTTTCTTCTGCTAATTGAAGCTTGTTCTACATTTTCAGCTACTTGTACCCTTTTAACTTTTTTTTTTGCTAACTCCAGCTGTTTTCAGATAAATTCAAGTTTTATGAGAGTTGGGGTTTTTCTGCCACTTTCAGCCTAATTAACTTAATTCTGCTAATTTCAGCTTGTCATGCTAATTTCAGCTTTTTTCTGGTAGTTTCATCATTCTCTTCTATTTCATCTACTATGTAGCTATTCAGCTACTATCCTAATTTGAGCTTTTTCATCTAAATCCATATTTTTAGCTCATTCCAGCTCTTTATGCTTCTTTCCGATTGTTTAAGCTTTTTTCTGCCTTTTCAGAAACTTTTCAGCATTTTTTTGTTGTTGCTAATTTCAGCTTTTTTTCAGCTAATCTCTTTCTGCTTATTTAAACCTAGTTCAGCAAATACATGTTCTTTTTGCTTTCTTCTGCTAATTTGGGCCGGTTGTAGCCGAAGTGGAAGCACTTCGGCTACAATTTAGCACGTTTTTAGCTAATGACAGATGTTATTCTGCAAGTTTGTCAGCAATAAGCATTCACACTGCATTTTAGCAGGAAATGTAATTTCTCTAGTTGTACATATGATGAACAAAAACTTCCCACCTGGTCTGTTTCCACTGCTTTACGGATCCTATCACAAGATTTTTCATGAACAATTTGCAGCCACTTATGAATAGAGGACTTGAACCAATTATGGAAACCCGTCATGGCCAACATTTTTGCATCTCTGTTGAGGAAAAGAGAACACAAGTTAAAAAAAAAAATAAGAATAACGATAAAGCAAAACATAGAAACTCTAATCAGATATTTTAAAAACAGCACTACTAACTTGAGAGGTAGAAACTCCCGGAAGCCTTTCAGAATTTTTAGGGACATGAAGAGCTCAAAGATGGTCTCCCCCATCGTCTGAGTCAGTCGGGAGCTCTCCTGCTCCAGCGTCCCACAAACCCGCTCCATCGCCACATTTACATCATCAGCTACCTGCCGAGTGAAGGAATTTGAAAGTGCCAGAGTCAATTTTAGCAACACCCATGCAGCATGACGCACAAAGGCTTCAGACACCATTTTCACACAGTTTCAAAGACGAACCTGTTTTTCCAACTGCCTGTATGATATGCTGAAAAAATCTACTTTCACAGCACTGTGGGAACAAAGGATGAAAGTACATCAAACCAGCTAACAAGACACTCAAATGTGGCTACAGCAGGAAGCACAGCTTTTCTATCTTGTATTCCAATTCTTGACGTATAATGCATACACATTCGGCTGCTGTGAAATAATATTCACCTGTAGAAGAGCTTGTTGTAGACGTTCTGAGCTCTTTGTACATCTTCGCACACAGCATCAATAACGCAAACCATTTTTTTCAGCTGTTCCTCCAGAGTCTGCATTGACGAAAAACAGTGAATAACAGCCAAAGTCCTCAACGCTCCAAGAAGTTGCAGAATTAGGGCATCAAAAACTTACCCCTTCCTCTGGTTTATATTGAGCAATCAGGCTTTCGTACCACTCAGCTGCTCCTTTCTATGGACACAAGAATCCAAACAGCTCCCATCAGATTCCTCTTACTTTAGTTCATCATCCTTGTTTTCCTGATGCACTTGCAGGTCTTTGTGACCGTGCTGCTACCATGTGACATAAATGCTTCTGTTTTAATTGTGCTCTCATTGTTACCTTGACAGCAGTCGTGATGTCCAAATGCAGCTCGTTCCGAAGGGGACAAACAGTCTTAAATGCTCTCATGTTTTGCATGTAGCCAATCCCCCTGGCATGCACACACAGGAAAAAAAAACAATTACAATACAAAATTGCTATTCAACTCATCACGCAGTTACACATTGTTCTCACAGTTTAGCAAGTATAATGGCTACAGTCTCATAAATGGATTTCAGTCCAATTGTATGCAGGATTACTTATGCAGGAGGAGAGATACAACTTGACCTACTTGGTGAGTCACTATGTTAGTTTGTGTGTGGGGGGGTTTCTTCGTAAAAACACAACCATCGACCATATACAGAAATACTAGACGTCGTAGAATAACTAAGAAGTTGAAGCCGCCACATAGGCCGGGCCTAATACACGTTTTAAGCCCTGACCCATGTAAATGAACTGGACTTTGCAATTAGAGTAGTCCCTCGTTTATTGCAGGGGATCCGTACCCTGAAGACCCACGATAATTGAAAAACCACAAAGTAGGGATAGTAGTACAAGTAGTAAGTAGTAGTAAATAGTTTATTTTAGTATATACCTGTATACGAGTTTAAAGAAGTGTTAAACTGTTCCCACACTCTTGCAATATTCTAAACAATGTTTCTAAACTCCAAACGCTGTAAAAGAGCACAGAATGTCATGATCTGAGCTCTCGGCTGCTCTCCCCACCTGCAAGTGCTCTTGGCCACGCCCACTTCTCCGTTCTACACGGAGATCAGCGGATCAGCTGCAGCAGGAAGCTTTTTCTGCAGTGTGGGCTTCAGAGAGGTGCAGCAGATGCTGACTAATTTAAAATAATTAATTTTAAATAAAATCCCATGCCAACTGTGCAGCTCATCCATCAATCAACAAGTTGTCTATCATGTCCAATCTTACTTAGAAAAACCGTGATAGAGCGAGTCTGTGAAAAACGAACTGTACAGTAGCGAGGGTCTACTCTGTATTAAAAAAGAAAACAAGGTCTCACATATTTTTTTCAAGCATTGGCTTTAGTTGATTCAGGTACTGTAGTTCTTACCTTGCGGTTTGTATGTTCAGATATTTATTTTTCTAACAAGTTTTATTTCACAATAAAAAATTAAAAAAAGTAATGTGACATCATAATTTTTGTGTGGTGAAATAGGTGGGACTAAAAGTCCTAAATCGTTGGTGTGCTGACTCTGAAAATACAACATGGGGGCTCCCATAAACCAGTCCTGCTGGCTTTAATGCCCAACAATGAGGGAATAACAATTGGTCTAATTTTACAATATTCAAGAATAACTTGGAGACTTCCTGTAAACATGAAAACCAAGCAAACTTAGTGGGCATATTTTAGGTTGAAACAATCCAGGGGTTCCCAACCCTGCTCCTTGTGGAACACCGTCCTGTATGTTTTAGTTGTTTCACTGCTCTGACATGCCTGAGTTTAATTAATGGGTAATTAAAAAGCTTCTGCAGAACATGAAGTCATTAAATCACTAAATCAGGTGTGTTGTAGCAGGGAAACAACTAAAACATGCAGGATGGTGTTCCTCAAGGACCAGTGTTTGGAACCGCTTGGAACGTTCTACAACATCTAGGCTAAAAACTAGCCAACTCTGGTCTAAACGTGAACATGTTGAAGACATCTAAATGTGATTTTAAGCGCCAAAATGCCAATAGCAGAGATAATAAAAAAAATAGTATGAACCTCATGCTATTTTTAGCTTTTAGCTACTGTTCTACGTTTAGCTTACAGCTAGCTAGCCCTTTGCTACTTTCAAAATAGCCCATGTCAGAATACTGACACAAACTCGGTGATGATTTAGGATTTGTGCAGCATCAGTTGTAGTGAAGAAGATATGATTGATCTTTTCTTTGACATGAATAATGAGGAATGATCAGGAGACTGTTGTAATATGCTGTGATATTACTGCTGTGTGCGAGGAGGTGAAAGGTCCAACGTCTTGGCAGCAAGAGTTCATAGAATGATGTGATGGGAGGCGTGGCTTTACCTCAGCATGAGCTCGTAGCGTGTAATGGCAGCGGCGCTGGTGCAGGGGAAAACCTGACGCATGTTCTTCATCAGGCACAGGCAGTGCTCTGTGTACAGTCTGAAGCTGTCTGATAGCTGCCTCTCCTGGACACAGGAAGGGCCTTCAGTTATAGCTTCCGGTACACCGGCTCTGAGACATTTTTGGCTGAACCAAAAACCTTGATGAATGCCAGTGAAGAGCTGAGCTAATGAGGTGACTGTTTCTAGGCGGTGAAAGGATTTTTTTCTTTTATCTTCCATCTGGCAGCCGATAACCTACCAGGTCTCCCCTCACAGCGGGAGGATCCCACTCTGCATCGATGGTCCTCAGGAGGCGCAGCAGCAGGGAGTAGCATACCCGCTGGTTTCGATGGTGGCTGCTGTAGCACTGCCAGCGTCTGCGTGAAAGAAAAGAAAACACACCTTCCAGCCGATGCTGCCGCCCTCGGATTTGATTGAATCGATTTGATCCCATCATTAATACCTACACAATCGCCTGCTGCAGAGGTGACAGGTCCGTTTGCACAGCATGGTGAGTTAGCAGCGTCCACGCAGGAGGAGAAACCTGCCCGTTCCAGTTGTACGGCTCTCTCTATAATTTCAAAAACTGCAATTTAGCACTTGAATCCGCGGCAGATCATTTTTATAATGGTAAAACACTTGACTGCAATAAAAGAAGTAAACATATGAAAAATAAAAATTAAAGTCCACTCCTTGAAGGAATGTATATTTCTGCATTTTATGACAGAGTTAGACTAACATCGTTTTATGAAATGATGTGTTGGTAAGACTTTAAAAACAACAGAAGACTTGTGATTTGTCAGAAGACGCTCAGAGTGTATGTGGTAGATGATTCACAGCTACTACCACAACAAATTTTACCTCAATACCCATAAAATGCATAAAAATTGTAGCTAGCTGTGACAGCCAGCTTAAATTTTAGTGATTTTAAAAGCTAACTAGAAAGTTCCTGGAGAAACTTTGATGGGGACTGCCATGTGGCGGCCATTTAAATTTGTTTTTGATTTGACAGTAATATGTGGGGTTCAAACTCAGCTACCACCACACCAAATTTCAGCTCAATATGGCCCAAAAAAATCAAGGAGTTATAGTATTTTTTTTTCTTTTAAGCTATGGTGGCCATCTTGGATTTTTGGTTTGGATTCAATATGAGATAGGGAACGTTCTCAGGTATAACATCACCAAATTTCAGCTCTATATGTGTAAAAGTAGCTGGGTTAAAGCCATTTAACGTTTGCTTTTGTGGCCATCTTGGATTTGTTATTTGAATTCAATTTTTATTGTGCATTGTTCTCAGCTACCACCACACCAAATTTAAACTTAATTTCTCAAAAAATGACTGATTTATCATCATTTTCCTTTGCAGCTCAGGCGGCCATCTTGGATTTTTGATTTGCAATGAGAGTCTTTTCAGTTAAGTTACTCTAAAAACCTCTGATCATATCCATTTGAAATTAGCTACGGTGGCCATTTTGCATTTTTAGATTTGAATTCAGAATGTGTTGTGAATCGCTGTTAGATACCGCCACACCAAATTTCAGCTATTTTAAAATAGCTGAGCTATCATATTTTTTTCCCTTTTAGCTAAGGCGGCCATCTTGGATTTTTAATTTTCATTAGGAATGAAACTCGCCCTCAGCTACGACCATACCAAACTTCAGCTCAATATCTCAAAAAATGACTGATAATTTTGTGGTATCTGCAGTAGCTGTGGCAGCCATCTTGAATAAAACTGGCTCAAAAAGTTAACAAGTAGCTGTGTCCCAATTCAGCAGCTGCATCCTTCGAAGGACCCGGCCTACATCGACTGGGTAGACAGGATCCTTTGAAGGATCCAAACCTCTCCCCACTAGGTCATGTGACCTCACTGCAGTAGTTGGAAGCTGTTAAGAATTCTATCGGCTTATCAATTAGAAAAATGGCAAATTGTTAGTCTATTTTACCATTTTAGTTTTCAGTCAGGTCACTTGCCTGTGGCGGCCATCCTAAATTGAATTCACTCGAAAAGTTAATTAGATGTAGATGTAGTTTAATGGTTGCCTTTTTAAGTTTTATTAAAAGTTATCCAGGGGTTTATAAGATATTTTGCCAACACAACAGTCCAATGAACTTATGCACACAAACATGGGCAAAAAAAAAAGATTGTCCTTTTGTCTTTAGTGGCAGACAATAATAAAACAAAACGTAAAGTATCTGTAGTTGCAGTATGTCCACGTTTAAAAACTCTGCTTCCATATTTCTTATTTTCCCCATTTTGTACTCAAATATTAAATGTGCTTTAAAAATAGACACAACCTAAAATGTGTTACAGCTAATATGAAACTATTGCAACAGCTGCCTGCTGCAAACAAAAAGCAAAATAGAGTAAAATTACATTCCTGAAGAAAAAAAATCTTTATAACCTCAACATTTAATTTAAAAAGCTTGTGTAAAATGAGACTGTTTCTACGTTTGTCAGTAAATGTTGCACAGTAACACAGAGGCACAGGCTCATTTGTAGCAGACAGACACCAATACGAGAAAAAAAAAAAGATCTATCTTCCTTTTTCACAAGCACTCATTTTACTCCAAGGTTAAACTGACCCTGAACATCACGTCTCATGTAAAATAAGAAACAGGGAAGGTTGTGCACTTGGTGAGAACATGCTCTTCTGCATGCCATTGACATTTTAAAACATATTTTTCCCATCAGGAAACACAGAATGGGTCAGACTAACCTGAGCACCCAACCAGGGTTAAAGCGACCCGGTTAGCAGTATTACTTAGCAGTAATGCAGTAGCCCTAAATTCAAACAAATTAATAATAAATAAAATGGATTAAACCATGAAAACTGAACTCACCTTAACTTGAGCATGCTCATACTCCACAAACTGACTTAACAGCTTCTTGTGAATGGAGACATTTGTGTCCCTCTTAGATAAAGTTGTGTCCCTCTGAAGGTAAAACACACATTACAAGTTGTAACTCTTCACGCAGGGAGACTGGTAATAATATTGTACATGACAATACCTGGCTGGTGAAGCATTTCAGAATCAGGTGACATTCTCCCTGAACTTTAGACGCACTCGATCGAGGCTCCAGTTTGAACCAGGTGTCATAGCCAGCAACTGGGACCTCCTGCAAGAAGGTTTCGTTGTATTTTTGAATAATTTGATCTTATCTGGTTATTAATTTTTGAGTGTTTTCTAATAGAATCTGCTGATTAGAGAGACATTTTTAATTTGAGCGCTCACATTCAGAGGAATGTTGATGCATCCGAGGAAGTCGTCTGCGTTCTCCTCCGAGCTCGATGATGATGATCCATTGGCACGCACTGACTTTGCTATCTGCTTAAAATACCTAGGAAGAAACAAAAAGACGTGTTAAAATCACATATTGTCAGCTTTACAGAAATGTTCCTTTGCTCTGAGAGGCTGTTCATACTTGTCGTTAAATACCAATCAATTTGAATGCAAGTGGTCAACTCTGATCGGAGCGTTCACATCTAGCAGTTAACAGGTACTCCAGAACGTTTTTGTGATTGGCTGTCAGCTTCCTGCTCTGTATTCACATCAGTTCTCAGTTTATTTATTTAGCATCAATTCACAAAAGTTGTTTCAGGACACCATTCATAATGTAAATTCACATACAGTACATTATTTAAAAAAAACGCTTAGTAAGGAAGTGAGTATTTTCTGTCAAAGCTTCAAATTGTCACAAAATCCCATCCTGAGCAGCCCACTGGCGACAGTGGAAAGGAAAGGCTCTCTTTTGACAGGAAGACTCCTTCAGCAGAACCAGGCTCAGGATGGGCTACCATCTGCCTCTGTATGCAAACATACATGTAGGTATATCACACAGCGTGAGCATTAACGTGCCTTGATGCTTCTGCAGGAATACAGTGCATTCAGACATCTGAGCCGTTTATCCTTTGATGTTAACAAGGTTCAAAGCCATTTGAGTTGTATTCCTGTCAGGCTATCTCCCAATAGACTTAATTACTGAGCTTTGTGTGAAAACAAAAACTGAAAATTGTAATCTTTAAACTCCATCCATCCATTATGTTCTGCCTGTTCTGAAGTTGGGTCACGGGGACAGCAGCTTGAGCAGGGAGGTCCAGACATCTCTTTCCACAGCCAGCTCTTCCAGCTCTTCTGGGAGGACCCCAAGACGTTCAGGCCACCCGAGAGATGTAGTCTCTCCAGGCCCTCCAGCGTGTCCTGGTTCTTCCCTGGGGTCTCCTCCCAGTCAGATATGCCCAAAGCACCTACTTAGGGAGGCGCCAAGGAAGCATCGTTATCAGATCCCTGAACCACATCAGAGCTCGTGACCATAGGTGAGGGTAGGAGCGCAGTCAGTCTGTCAATCTCACGCTTCATTCTTCCCTCACTCATGAACAAAATCCTGAGATACTTGAACTCCTCCACTTGAGGCAGAACTTCACTCTCGACCTGAAGAGAACAATCCACCCTTTTCCGACTGAGGACCATGGCCTCAGATTTGGAGGTGCTGATTCTCATCCCAGCTGCTTCGCACTTGGCTGCGAACCGCTCCAGTGAGAGCTGGAGATCACGGCACAATGATGCTAATAGGACCACATCATCTGCGAAGAGCAGAGATGTAATCCTGATGTCACCGAAACACTCCGTCCACTGGCTGCACCGAGAAATTCTGTCCATAAAAGTTATGAACCGAACCGGTGACAACGGGCAGTCCTGGCGGAGTCCAACTCCCACCATGAAGGAGTCCGACTTACTACGGCAATGCAAACCAAACTCTCGCACCGCTTAAATCTATAAACTCCATCTTGGTAAAATATGATGGAGTTCATTTTTACACAGCACATTGTGAACATGGCATCAATGTTTAATTAGGTAAATATAATGACACGCTCAGACTGTTGTTCTGTGATGAACACATGTTATAGCTTGCAGTGACCACAGTGGGTCTAATCTGCTTTAAAAACAATCCGCAAACTTAAACTAAAGGGAAGCTCACCATACAGGCTCCTAATAATCCGGTCTGACTAATAAAATCTCAATAAAAGGGACGTTATTACAAAAAAAGAGAAAAGAACACACTAATATCTTCAGAATATCCCAAAAATGACAGTTTAATTATCTTTAACAAGCAACACAGTCAGCAGCAGAGACGTTTTTAAGCCCACAATGTCCTGGTGGTAACTCTGCAGCTCGTGCGGAGTCACGTCAGGTCTTGTATCAAGGATCAGGACGGATTGTGCTCAGACTATAAATGTCTGCGGATAAAAGAGGTCCGGACCAGATCTGAAGGTGATCTAAAACCCATTCTGCTCTGAATGCATTCACATGTCTAAAGACGCTTTGAAAAAAACAGGCTTAAGTGATTTTCCTAACAACAGCAGGGTGTTAACATTATTTTTTTTTAGTTTAAATGAAAATAGCACAATTTTCACTACATACTACTGAACCTTTGGTCCCTTGGCTTTCATTGACATTCTCTGGTTCCTATTAAATATGTCTGCTGCTTTTCAGGCTCTGTTTTCTGGTTGCACAGCTTTCTGAGCACCAAGCCTTCGTCCGTGTGTCTTTAAAAGGATAAAATTCAAAACAATCACATGGAGTCAACAAGCAGCCTTTTCAACACATACACACACAAAGGACCCTTGATTCAGTAATTGCCACTTCAGGCTTTATTCACATAAAAGAGACCATTTCATTGACATGTTTATTGATGACTCATCTCTTTTCTGCCACAACTAGGTGAATTAATTACTTAACAAATTACACATTTACCGTAGCTGTGCACAAAATCAGAATCTGTTGCATATCCACACATCAAAACTAACAAAACTGCTAAAATATGAATGTCAAATAGAGATTCTGAGACATTTACTGTGTAAAAATCAGGGGCGGCCGGCCAATAGGGGGCGCTAGGGCGCCGCCCCACTGGAACTTCTGGACCATTTTACATTGAAGACTTAAAAAAAAAAGAAATAATAAAATAAAAATATTTTGAAATATATGCATATATGTTTTTAGTTGTGTAGGATAAATATTTTATGAGTAATGATGAGTTATATTGTTTGTTTCAAAAACGTTTTCTGATTGGTGATTTATTTCCTGTTTTGGGGGCGCATGAATCTTATCCATAGACTTTCGTTATAAATGGCGCATGTGCAGTTATTCCACGACGTTACAAAACAATGGGAAGATGCTGGGCGCCGTTTTCACCGCCCTGAACACGTCGAACGTGAGCTCTATCTATCGATCGTGTGTTTCCAGCTGTTTATTAATTTATTTATTTTTGTCTGGAAAATGAGACGTGCGGTCAGTGACTCAAGCAGGCTTGCTCAGGTAAGTTTTAAATCATTGAAAGCCCTTTATCTAATGTCTATTTGCATTTCTGACTGATATGCCTCTCAAATTTTAGATGGCTGTTTGTGAAAAAAGCCTTCAGCTGACTGTTTATTCTAAAAGTGGCAACTGGTGAGTTTGTTTTTTTCTTTGTTTGTTTGTGGAGTTAGGTTGCCAGCGCAGGTTATTGTACAGTATTGGACTCTGATGGCTACATTTATTTTAATTTGCTTATAAAAAATGATCAAACATTAATAATTTTATATACTAAATGTCACTTGTGGTGTTTTCCTATTTCTTAACACTGTATTGATCTGGAGAATGAAAACAAAGCCTCTTGCAAGTAGAAATGCAGAAATGTTTTAATCTCACTTATTTTCTTTTCTATAATTTATATATAATTTATTTATTTATATATATTTTTGTTTGTTCTTTGTTGTTTTAGTGAGTCAAATTGGTTCTTCTCATCCTGCGCATTTAATTGTTCTGTTGACCTTGTATTAATCTGCATTTGATTTAAAAAAAAAAACTATTTGAACTTGGGGATTTTTATTTTATTTTGGAGAGATAGCTCCCCCTGGTGGACATTTCAGGAGTCGCCACTGGTAATAATACGTTATGAATTTGAAGTTAGACACGGTGGGGTCTTACCTGCCCATTCCTCGAAGACCACTGACTTCATTGAGCTTTTTGCAGGCCTCGGCAACAGATACATCATCGTCATGATCCCTGCAGAAAACAACATATTAAAACCTTCCGTTTCCTCTGAGTGGGTTTTGTTTTGATCACCAATAAGCACACGTGGAAAGTAAAATTAAAAAAACACCTTTTCTACATTTACCGAGTAAGCCCTTTCCAATTTTGTTCAAAAACGCAAGGGTTCTTGCAACATTTTGTAGTTAAGGGAATCAAAGTCAAAAAGTATTCAAATCTATTCCAAACTTATGCAAAAACAAAAATCCACTATTTTAATACCGTACTAGTTCGTGTAATTCAATCCAGAAAAAAAAAGCTTCAAAAATCAATTGTTGGAAATCAAAAAAACAATTACCGGTAATTAAAGACTGCATTCTGCTCACTGTCTTTTAGGCCACAGGATCAGCTACGATCATCTCATCTTGACTCCAAAACTTTATCAATTTTAGATGTGTGTCCAGTTATTGCTTTCTGAGAGTTTTATTAAAATCTGTCCAGTGGTTTAGGCTATTAGGTATTTTGCTAACAGACAAAGAAAAACGTCCAAACACACAGACAGAAAAGTGCAGACACAGGTAATTATGGGAGGAGGCCCCACTATTATGAACAATTATTGACCAATTTCCAAACTCTGTATTTTAGCTACAGTTTTAGAAAAAATAATAAATACTCAAGTCAAGTAGTATTTGAATTATTTTGAAATTGTATTTTCCCACCAAGCTGGCTTCAGGAGACAACACAGCACAATGACAGCTTCTCTAAAGATTTTTAATGATGTTGTCGAAGCATTGGATGCTAAGGATTACTGTGATGCACTTTATTTAGACAAGTCCAAAGCTTTTGATACTATAAATCATAATAATAATAATAATAATAATAATGAATTCAATTTATAACGCGCTTTTCATTAGTGAAAATCTCAAAGCGCTACACACATTGAATGCTACACACATTCATACACCGGTAGCGGCAGACTACCATGCAAGGTGCTTTCCAGTCCTACCGGGAGCAACTCGGGGTTAAGTGTCTTGCCCAAGGACACAACGACACATGGTGTGGGGAACCGGGATTCGAACCGCCAACCTTCCGATCGGGGGACGACTGCCATTACCACTACGCCACGGCCGCCCATAAATCATGACATATTATGCCATAAACTCTCAGATTGGTTTCTCAGATCACACTATCAGATGATTTTCTAACTATCTCTCAAGTCGAAGGCAATTTGCTCAACACAATGGTACTTCTTCTACCTATTGAACTGTCAGTTATGGTGTACCACAAGGCCCAGTCTTAGGACCCACTCTATTTACAATTATATAAGTAATTTAGGTCAGAACTCTCTATGCCGACGATACAATTGTTTATTGTCGAGTTAAAACAGTTTTTTTATTCAAAAGCGTCAAAGTGGGTTCCTTTGGTCTAAACTTACCATATGTCCAAGTGTAACAGGTCATTATGGACGTCATCTATTTCACTAAAAAAATAGAAGACAAGACAAGAAAAACTGATGGATGATCTTATTCATGACTAATATTGACGGTAAACAGCTTAGTCCTGCTTTCACAGGGATGACGCTGTGGTGCTCTGGTCACAAAACTAACAGCTTTAGTGTGAAAGCAAATCTAAACAAAATCCTGCACATGATGCACATCGTCCTTAAAAGGTTCAAACGTCTGTCTCATACTCACAACACAAAGTGCTCGTCCCACACTGGGTTCAGAGTCTCCGGTTTGACTTCCGTCCCCTGGATACAACTGGCAGGTAACACCTCTTTGGTGCTGGAGCGTTTCTCCAGCTTCTCCCTCCTTTTCCTGAAGCTAAATTTCCTCTCTTTCTTCTCCTCTGTGTCCCGAGGGCTCTGCCCCACCAGGATTCCCAGCATGCAGTAGGGGTCGCTGTACCCTGCGGACACAAAACGTGAACTGTGGAGATTATACAACTGTTTTTGGTGAAGTTGCGCATATTTTAACCGAGTCTTTTGAGATGTGCTTTAAACTGTTAATGGATGAGACTTTAATCGAATAAAAGCTGTTGAGTTTGTTTTTAATGCTGTATAAAATATCACTTAACATCTTGTTTTTCATTGGAAAATAGCTTATTTATGTTTGAATGGACTTACCGTTTGCATCCTTGGCCATCAGGTTCTTTGCTTTCATGACTGAGACTCTCAAAGAAAAGCTGGCCCTCTGTAGAAAAGAAATGTCTGGTAAATATTTAACCATTGATGGCAGAAATGTAATGCTTCCAGTGCACACCAACACCTTTCATTCTCTTTTAACGTCGTTTAACACAATATCAGCATGCACTGTACAGTGTGAATTCATTAAATCAATTTCTTGTGCAAGTCTCAAGGTGAAAAAAATCAAAAGAGCTCACAGTTGTGTACAGTTATTATTGAAAAAGACCCAGGAAGTCAAGTACAAGCAAACAAAAAAGGGCTTTTGGGATGATGAAAATCTCAGTTTTTTATCACAAAACATTTTCAAGGGTATCAGCACCCTCCAACTGAGTAAATGATATGTTCTTTCTGAAAGTCAAGAGATACAAAAACTGTTTGGCACCTAAATGAAAACATAATATAAGAAAAAAAGAATAATCAAGAAGCTATCTTTCACATTTCTCTCTGAAACTGGGTTAAAATGTGAAGCATTACATTTGTGTTAGATATAAATACTGTACCTTAAATGTTACAAAGTACAAAAACAAACATACAATGCATTAAATGTAGAATCCCATTCATGAGAATGTTGAACATACAATAAAAACATAATACAACAATTCTTAAAACAACATTTTATTCACAGTGGAACACAAATGGTTAAAAAAATGTGTAAAGTTTTTGGGAAAAATAAGGTAACTTAAAATTTTGGGGCATCAATTCCTGGTGCTAACATATAACTACTTTATCAGATGTGAAAACTGCCCATGCATAGACACTAATGCACCCCCATACCATCAGAGAAGCAGACTTTTGAACTGTGTGCTGATACCAGATGGTCCTTGTTCTCTTTACTACAGAGGATGTTGTTTCCAAAAAAAAAAACTCCAAGTTTTGATTAGTCTGACAGAACAGCTTTCCACCTGGGCTCGGTATGTTTTAAACGGACGTTGGCCCAGAGAAGACAGCAGCATTGTTGGATGGTGTACACACAGCTTTTTCTTTGCACATTAGAGCTTTACCCATTATTTGTTGATGGCACATCAAACTGAGGTTACAGACAATGATTTGTGAAGGTGTTCCCGAGCCCATGAAAATGAACAGACCTGTTTTTAATGCAGCCCCGCCTGAGGGGTCGAAGATCACGGGCATCCAACACTGACTTACTAACTTACTTCTTCTTCTGACTTTCATTCTTCTTCTTTCAACTGCATACCTCCACCTCTCCAAGTTATCTTCCACCTGTTCCCTGTTCTCACCACAGATCACAATATTGTCTGCAAACTGACTTACTGACTTACAATACAGACAATACCGGCACAGATTCTCTAAATATTTTGGGGATACTGTGAAAGGCAATATATTTAAAGTCTTAGTGTTAAAATGCTCTTCCAGCTATTATTTAGTTTCAATTACTTTTACAGACTTTCCTATGCAAAAACTACTATGCAAAAACTCAGGACAGTATTACATTTTATTATTTCATTTTATGCTTATGTTTATTAAATGTTTTAGTGTTTTAGTGTTTAAATGTTTACTGTTGCACCGAGGGACTGAGAGAAATGCAATTTCAATCCTGTGTATGTCCTGTACATATTGCAGTTTTGACAATAAAGTTGACTTTGACTTTGACTTTTGTTGCTGCCCCTATGTTACTGCCATTAAATTCAAAATTACACTATTTTATTTCCTGCACACATGCGTGCTATCATCCATCCATCCATCCATCCATCCATCCATCCATCCATCCATCCATTGTGGCTGTTGCTGCTAGCTCTCCAGCGTTCCTCCTCTTGCACTGGCTGAGTGAAGTGAGCACTCACGGGAGGACTCGCTGTTTCAGATCTTAGAAATTTAAAGCGTCAGTCAAAAATTGTGTTATAAATATGGGAAAAAATTATATAAGTCGCTTCGGTGTATAAGTCGCAGGACTGACAAATCTATGCAAAATACTGCAACTTGTACACCGGAAAATGCAGTAGTTTGTGTTTAAAAATGGTCCTCACAAAGTAACACAAACAAGCACACACCCTCCCACACACATGTATATATTTTGCCAACCTCCCAACTTTATCAGAACTGGGGGTTGTACGTGAAAATGGCATTCTGTGCACACGTTGTGAGATTTCACCAACAACATTCTGAGTGGGATTCTAAATGTGAACAGTTTGTCTCACCTTTGATTCTTGAACTTTTTGGAGAACAATGTCATGCTCCTCCTCACCCATATCAAACACCTTGGAAAGATGGATTGTAAAAAAAATATGTATATATATATTATTATTCTTGTATCAGTAACCTTAATATGATAATAGCCAAACACATACAAATGACCCTGATGCATGCTCAATAATCCAGGTAGAAAAATCTAAAAAAGCTAAGTCTGGTCCTCTGGACATTCAAAAAAAAAAAAAAAAATACAAATGAGCTCCTCCGACCAGGAAAAAGACACTTTAAAACATCATTGAAATGTCTTGATAAAGTCTTTTGTTCTCTCTGTCCTTGCCTGTACCTGAGCTGTTAAAAACATGAAAAGCCTCCCACTCCAGACAAACGAGAGGCTACAATCCTGAGCATGGAATAATCACAGCTGAATATCGGTACACGGCGTGACTGGGCTTTGATGTTTAATCAGTTTTGAGCCAAGAGCATCTGCTCAGATTTTAACAGCCTCCACACGATAAACAACGCTCTCCGAGAGACGACCATCAGTGTTACTGGCTGAGATTTGATGGGGCTCTAGAAAGACAGTCTGTTCTTCTGTTCGTGATTATTACACTGTAGCGAGGCAGATACCTTCAGCAGGTAAGCAAACAGCTCATCATCGCTTTTCACGTGTTCTGGAGAAGGCACGCCGACCCTGTTGACCACCGTGTACACAGCTTCCTCATAAAGCAGATCCAGCTACAGGAAAACAGATTCCACTTAATAACCACCTTTCCAAAACAAACGCATTGCACGCTTTTGCCTTTTTATTTTCGGCTTTGGTGCACATTAAAAGCAGGGCTAAAAGCTTTGAATCTTAACGTGACTTTCGAAACATAAAAGCTGACACACCTCTGCTCTGCTGATTTTCTCAGCAATAAAGGCCTGGTCCACATGCTCCTGTGGTGGCGGCACCGTGCAGGCCCCTCTTTGACACTGTAAGGAAGGGGAAAAAAAACTATTTAGATCACAAACCACCTTTAATAAAGGTTGTGTTGCACACGAGGCCGAGGTCCTAGTTAGGTATCGTTAAGTATCAGTTACATCGAGTGAAATTATTCCACAAAGGTTACAATAGTTGCTCAGCGGGCACAATGAGGGCAATCAGGAGTGGGACGCAGTAAATGTCATGCATGGACTCCAACTCGGATTTTCTGGACCATTATCTGCTCTGTTTGCATGAAGCTGGCTGCTGATATAAACCTTTATCTTGGCATACACAGCCCCTCCATGGGTTTTCAGGACTGCAGTGAATGTAGGACACTTAAGAGTTTAAAAATACAATAAATAAATAAAAAGTCCACTCTTAAATAAACCATTATGGCTTGTTTAAACCAGTCTATTTTAAACTGCAATTTTTTTTATTTATGAAATTTGTTCTTTTTTTTAAATACAAAAAACACAATACAAAACAATCCCATAAATGATAACGTACAAAATATTTAAAAAAAATGAAAGGTAGCAGAAAGAAGAGAAAACTCTTATTATACTGTGTCTGCCCCTTTTTTCAAACAATCCGTTCAAACAATAATAATCTTCAAGTAACAGTACAAAATGAATGACTGTCTAATTTTATAACTAAAACAATACGCATTACGCTACTTCATATATATATTTTTAACAATTTAGTTTTGATCATTTTCTTAAATGTACACATTGACTTGGCATTTTTAACTTCATTCTCCAAACCATTCCATAATCCAATTCCCTGGATTGAGGTAGACCGTCCCTTCAAACTAGTTCTGAATTTTGGTTTTACAAATATCTCTGTCCCCTTAAGATTATAGCAACTTTGTCTTTTAACAAAATGCATTTGGATATTTAAAGGTAATGTGTTGTTCTGAGCCCTATACATAACTGATAAAATATTATAATCTACCAAATCATGGAACTTCAATAACTTCAGTTGATAAAATAATGTACTTGATGGATGACAGTAATGTTTTCTAGTGATAATTACAGCTCTTTTCTGTAATATAATAATTTGAATGAATATATAAAAAAGCAATAAAAATATAATGATAAAACAGCTGCCCTGCTGCAATTTAGCCTGACTTTGAAGATAAAATGTTTAAACTTCAATATTTTATAAATTTATTTATAGGTTACTGCTGTGGACAAAGCATAGAAATGTTAAGACATACAGTACTTAGACCAAGAGAAGGACCTCTTACAGACTGTCACTGCTCATAACTAGCATATGTTATGTTATTAGCATAATTGGCAGCACAATGGATCAGTGGTTAACACTGTTGCCTCACAGCAAGAAGGTCCTGGGTTCAATCGCTGTTTGGGCCTGAGGTCTTTCTGTGTGGAGTTTGCATGTTCTTCTCATGCTTGCGTGGTTTTCTCCGTGTACTCCGGTTTCCTCCCACAGAGCAAAAACACGCATGTTAGGCTGCCTTCAGGTCCAAGCCTCCCTTGCAAGAGAGCTCTGTGATCTCAATGGGATTTGCCTGGTTCAATAAAGGTTAATAAATAATTCAAATATGAGTTTTGCATCAAAACGTTTTAAGAATTTTAAGCTTTTTAAATTGTTTGAAAACTTATTAAAAAATACAAATGTTCTTATGATGTTTACTCCGTTACAGATTTGTTTATCCAAACCCGTTTTTTCCCCTAAAAATCAAAACCAAAATTCCATCACAACAAACAAGCTGAAACAACAAATGCCTTAAATTGGGGGGAGTGGTGGTGCAGAGGTTAGAGAAGGTGAGCATGTGATCAGAAGGCCACTGGGTCAATCTCTCAGAACGACAACATCAAATGTGGGTGGAAAAGGTGAAGCACCTCCTTTGCCCCACCCTGGACTCTTGAGCAAGGCCTTTAAAGCTGCTATATGTAACTTTTCTAACAATATATTTTTAACACATTTCTTCACTCTGTCACTAGACTGATGTTAGAGAGGTAATCTCTGAAAAAAACAAACAAAAAAAATTGTCCCCTTGCTTCTCCAGGTGGTAAATAGGCATTTCTAAAAAGAAAAAGTGACCAGCCGTTAACCAGCCAATAAAAACAGAGTTTGTAACCAGCCAATAAAAACAGAGCTTGAATTTGAATTTCAGCAGACCATGGGAGAGCAGAGCCATATATGGCTCTGAGGGGGAGGGATCAGAATGCTTTGCCTGTTGAAATTTTTTCCAAGTGCTGCAGTTCTACAGAAACTGCAGACTGAACCTTTAACCTCCACAATCCGCGCCCTGTAGCTCTCTGCTCCACACAGAGGCCTGTGGTAGCTCAGTGGTCTGTGCATGCATCAGGAAGGGCATCTGGAGTAAAAACAACTGTAAAGTCTTCGTGCAAGTTAGTTTGCGGAAGGGAGCAGCTGGAAAACAAAAATAAATAAAAAATACTTTGTAATTAAACCGACTAAAGAAACAGAACAGTTTAAAAACTGCTTCGTTCTGATTCAGATTCAAAAACAGCTTGTCGCTAACTTTTTAAAAATTCTGATCTGATTTAGGATTAAACCTAAAAAAAAAAAATAATACAGCCATCGGATATTAGCCAGGGAGTAAAACTGACACAAAAAAAATCTCAAGAATTGTTGCAAATTAAGATTCCAATAATCAAACAAACAAAAATTTCAAATTTTAGATAATATTAAAGAATACACATGTTTTATACGTTTTGACCTAAATCAAGACTTTGGTAAGTTTATAGTTCCAATATTAGGCAGCTTGGCTTCAAAGCCATAAAGTGTCTCATCAATCATGGCTCTCTGTAGCAGCGAAGACTCAACATATCCACCGACAGCAGTACAGACAGCTGAGCTCCCAGTCCTCCAGGCACCCAGTTTAACCCAGTCCTTCTGTCTATGGACGTCACCATGGTCACAGTGGTGGGCTGAATGACAGCTCTCAGGCCTGCCTGCTTCACAAACTGTGCATGTTTCAAGTGTGCAACAGATGGAAAGGTGGAAGTTGTGTTGGGGTTACCTCAGCCTCGGCCGCACGCATCATGTTCTCCTGTTTCTGCAGGATGGCGTTCATACGCTCAAAGAACTCCACGCTTTCTTCTGAAACTCTGCCAAGATGAGGGACCAGAAAAAAAAAAACAATGTTAATTTGTATATATGGAAAACCATCAACACTTGTTACACTACAGTGCAAAAACACATCACCGGAGTAACATGTAAGCATTCAGTCACTGTGTTGGTGTCTAATAGCATCTTATTAAC
>JBBPBX010005709.1:0-25440 GCA_038048925.1 Garcialebias charrua | reverse complement strand
TATATACAGTATATACAGTATATATATACATATATACATACATATATACATACATATACATACATATATACATACATATACATACATATATACATACATATATATATATATATATATATTTATTTAGTATATCGTATTTTTCGCAGTACAAGTTGCACCTTTTTGCATAAACTTGCAAGTGCTGCGACTTATACACAGAAGCGACTAATATATGTTTCCTTCCCCATACTGTATTTATAACCTGATTTTTGGCTGAAATCTGACGATTTCATTCATTCTGACATGAAAAATATTAAACATTACATTTGCAGCAGCTAAAGGGTCCTTGAGCCTTATGCCAATCCAATTTTCTCATTAATAGGTAAAAGTGGCTATTAATGAGACACTTGGCTTGCAGCGCCACCCAGGTGAAATGCAGCTGATTTGACAGTAAAAGTGCATTTATTAAAGAAAAGTTCAACTGAGACATGCCTTTGCTATAATTTCAAGCAAACAAATATATGTATATATTTTTTTAATTGTTAATCTTGTTAAATTATTGTTCAAGTTTGCCCGTGCATGTTCCTGCGGCTGCCATTTTGGCAGCCAATCAATTTTTGGCACAACACCGGCCCACGTTTCCAGGTGGTCAGCGGTGACGCATAATAGATGTGACTTAAAGGCAAAACGACTTACAGTATTCATGTTTTTATCCACTTTATTAGACATTTTTGGACTGATGCGACTTAAACGGCGGAAATTTCGGTATTTAGGTCATGTTGAACTGGACTTCACAGTCTGCAGCTCTGATTTTTTTAAAATCAGATCTAAAACACCATCTTGTGCCAAACATTAAAGCCGATTTCAACCCGTCTGTTCTCTGCATGAACTAGTTTGTGTTTAAAATGCAAATGATCTGTTCTGTTTATTTCCAGGTGTGAGTGAATCCCTGAACCCCTGCTGGCCCCTGTTGTCATGGTGATATGGACATGTTCAGGGAAAGGCTGAACGCCTTGGGAATCCCCACCAAAACCATCCTCTCACCATGTCCCCCCCTCGTCCCAATTCTTTCAAGCGATGTCTTCCTTCCAGCGTGTGGAAATGACGGCAGACAGCCGCCCTGTGAGCTGTAGCAGAACTGCCGGACTCCCTCTGGCTGTGTATTTTAACTCTTCATCCTCACTATCCAGGCTCTCCACGCTCTAGTCTTCATCTTTCAGACACATGGTTCAGAAAGGCTCTCCACAGCCGCTCAGACTTGCTTCTTTTAGCGTCATCACTTCGCAGCAGGCATATGGCAGCCCATCCCAGCACCCACTGACTTTCACCATGGTGGGGGAACGGATGGCAAACCCATAAGGCACTGATGGAAACTAATGGCGACCATACTGGGAGAATTAGACAGATTGTCACTGGTGTCAGGCCCAGCACAAGTTGGGAGGTGGTTATGTTTACTAAATCCACGAAATGACCGATTTTTTGTAATATATTACAGAAAAAAAGAATATATATAGGCTACAGTATATACCGGTACATTGTTTCCTAAAAAAAAAAAATCTGTTTTGATTAAAATAAAACAAGAAACTTTTAGAGTCTTTGAAGTTATGTACAGTATATAACACCCACTGCCTTTAATGCATGCCAACTGAACCTAGAGAAATTGCATCCTGCGAAAATGAAGTGTAATTGCTTATTGCCGAAGAATTTGCAGGAAATTAGCTTAAAAAGGCTGACATTAGCAAACAATAGCTGAAAAGGCAGAAGAAGTTTAAACTAGCAGAAAAAAGCTCAAATGAGCAGAAAAAAAAATTATAGGCTGAAAATAGTAGAATTCACCACAAAAAAACTCAAATTTATCTGAAAACAGCTGAAATTAGCTGATAAGCACTAAAATAGTAGCTAAAAAGTCAGAAAGAAGCTTAAATTACCAGAAGTAAGTGTATAGAGCACAGTTGTGCCTATTTATGCTTAAAGAAACAGAAATGAGCACAAGAAAGTGGAAATTATCTGGAAAAAAGCTGACATTTGCAAAATATATAACAGCTAAATGGTAGCTAAAAACTAAGGGAGTTGAGAGATCACAATTGTACATAATTAGGCTTAAAGAAGCAAAAATGAGCATTAAAAAGTTGAAATTGCAAAAATAAAAATAAAAAACCCAGCTGAATAGTAGCTAAAAAAAGCAAGAAGAAGCTTAAAATACCAGAAGCAAGTGGAGGGACCACGTTTAATAATAATAATAATAATAATAATAATAATAATTAATTCAATTTATAACGCACTTTTCATTAATGACAATCTCAAAGTGCTACAACGTGCAACAGAATTAAATGTCAATAAAACAAGCAATAAAACAAATAAAATCAATAACAGTATCAACTAAGATCAAAAGTAGAATCATGAGGAGGTAGAGTATAGAGGTAGATCATGAGGAGGTAGAGTTACTGCCTATAGTCATACTACTGTTTACATTTACTGTTGACATTTATTACTACTGTTTACATTTATTACTACTGTTTGCATCTAGACTTTTTATATCTACTGCTGATATACAGTATATATTCTTTTTACTAGCCTTATTGCATAATGCCACTTTGTTTCTATACCAATATCAACTACCTCATACATATACTGTGTAACCCCATATGCTGCTTTGTCACTCTTTACAAATGTCAAATGCCAGAACCTTCATTTATTTTATAGATATACTTTTTATACTTTATACTTCGGGACAGTATTACACTCTATTTCATTTTTGGTGTTGGTGAAACTTTTTATACTTTTATACTACTATGGAAAACTACTATGAAAAAACTCAGGACAGTATTACACTCTATTTCATTTTATGATTATGTTTATTAAATGTTGGTGTTTTGGTGTTGGTGAAACTTTTTATACTTTTTTACTACTATGAAAAACTACTATGCAAAAAACTCAGGACAGTACTAAACTTTTATTATTTCATTTTATGCTTGTTTATTAATTGTTTAGTGTTTAAATGCTGCACCGAGGGACTGAGAGAGAAATGCAATTTCAATCCTGTGCATGTCCTGTACATATTGCAGTTCTGACAATGAAGTTGACTTTGACTATGCTCGGTTGAAAAGAAAGGTCTTCAAGCAGCTCTTAAAGTCAACCACAGACTGTGGGGCTCTCAGACAGTCAGGAAGAGAGTTCCACAGGCGAGGGGCAGCCACACTGAAAGCCCGGTCTCCCATGGTCCTTAATTTGGTTCTCGGAATGTGAAGGAGATTACTGTTCTGTGACCGCAGCGACCGGGTGGATGAGTATGGAATAAGAATATCCTTCAGATAATCTGGTGAAGTTCCGTGTAAGCATTGATGTGTAATGAGAGCAGTTTTGTACTGAATTCTGTAGGCGACAGGAAGCCAATGAAGGTTATGGAGAATGGGCGTAATATGTTCAAATTTACGAACTCTCAACAAGATCCTTGCTGCACTGTTTTGAATATATTGAAGTTTCTGAAGGTTTTTGCCAGGGATTCCAATAAACAGGGAGTTGCAGTAGTCGAGCCTGGAGGAGACAAAAGCATGGACGAGCTTCTCAGCATCGGAAAAAGTTAGGGATGGGCGAAGTCTGGAGATGTTTCGAAGATGGAAGAAGCAAGTTTTAAACAGAAGCTTAATGTGATTTTCAAATGTAAGATTGGAGTCCATTTTTATTCCAAGATTAGTAACAGAGGTGGAGAGGGGGATGTCTTGTCCAGAAAAGGAAAGTGTTGTTATAGGAGATGTTTGTACCTGGTGAGGGGTGCCAATCAGTATGGCCTCAGTCTTGGAGCAGTTTAATTGAAGAAAGTTCTGATTCATCCATGCCCTAATTGCCTCCAGGCAGGCAGAGAGGGCAGTGAGTGAAGATGGAGATGACAAGGTGGAAGATGAGGATGCTCCAGTCCTGATGTAAAGCTGTGTATCGTCGGCATAACAGTGAAAAGAAATGTTGAACTGATTAATAATTTGACCTAAAGGCAGCATGTAAAGGGAAAACAGCAGGGGCCCCAGAACCGACCCCTGAGGGACACCACAGGAGACACAGACTGTCTGGGACGTGGCGTTGCCAAGACTAACACATTCCAGCCTATTGGAGAGGAAAGATTTGAACCAGTCCAGGACGGTGTCGCAGAGACCGACCTCCACATGAAGACGGTGGAGGAGGATACTATGGTCCACAGTGTCGAAGGCTGCAGTGAGGTCAAGGAGGACAAGGATGGAGGGAGAGCCAGTGTCAGCAGCCAAGAGGACATCATTGGTAACCCTCAGCAATGCAGTCTCTGTACTGTGAGCTGCCCTGAATCCAGACTGGAACTTCTCATACAGGGAGTGTTGTTGTAGGTGGTCCTGCAGCTGAGCAGCAACAGCTTTTTCCAGCACTTTAGAGAGAAAAGGGTTGTTTTTGCTGAATTAGAATGAAAAATGTTGAAATGAGTGTAAAAAAAATTGGAATTACCTGAAAAAGCCAAAATTAGCATAAAATCAGTTAAATAGTAGCTGAAATATATGCATATATGAATATAAGGGGGAAAAAAACTAAACAAACAATGGTCATAATCTCTTCCACCTTTCTCTCACACACACACATTCACACAAGCTCACCACCGGAAAAACAGTGATTTGATGTTGCTAGGAAACAAGTATATTTTAAAAAAAAAAAAGGAAAAGAAAAACCTCATTTTACACTAATTTATTTTCAGAATTCATCCAAGCGCTTCAATCATGTTTTCCTGGCTGGAGCGCAAATCAGAAAGACAGCATAAATAAAAACATGAATTTCCTGAACTTCTTTCTGAGCGTATTTGCCTAAACATGACTAATTGGTTGTGTGGAGGTGACAGCAGCCGCTCTCTTCAAACTTCAACTGAATATGGCAGTGCATAAATAATAATTAATCCTTCGGAAATCACTGTCATCTGCAGCGTGAAAAACACTGTGACATCTGTTTGCATTGTAATAAAACAAAATGATTTTCTTAATCTGCGACATCATGGTTGTCACGCATCAACATAAACCCGCGGCTCGTATCATAAACACAGATCTCCGTGACAAGGATCCCCCTTCACACTCATAAAACTGTTTTACTCTAATTACACCATTGATTAGGCACCAAGCATTACAGGTGAAAGGCGCTCACTGTGGAAATGTGGAGCAACCACAAAAGTCCTGAGTAAATAGCTCCAATATCTTAAAAAAATAAAATAATAAAACTGACAGCTAACACCACAGAAAGATCTAAAAGCAGATTCTTGTAAAATTACACTGTACCAGACTAACTAGGATTTTGTTCTTATGAGTCCACACAGAAATTTGCAAAAACAAAATAAAATCAGGATTCACAAAATACATAAATGTTAGATGTTGAAGTTTTCTGAAAACACTACGGTATTTTAGGTGATGATTGACCAGCAACGCAAAACTGCAGGAAAATTACGAGAAACTGTTCCTCTACTGTCTCACTGGTGTTTGTGACGAGGTAACCAAGGAAGCATGTAGCCACAGTGGGAATGGGCAGTTTTTAAACAAATCACAGCCTGTTTTCATGTTCAAGGCCTGTAAAGGGCATTCGTGACCATGCAGATTATTTTGTTGTCCACTTCTGTCCACGGCACACCCAACACGATTCGCTTCATTCCCACGTTGGCAGCAAACCTCAAGTTTATACTTTGATCTGCTGGACTTTAGAAATGGAGACGGAGAGATCTGGATCATCCATGCATCCATTTTCTTTTCATCCATTGTGCAAAAGGCCAGGTACAACCTGGACAGGGTGTACTTGGCCAAAGGACGCCATTCACGTTCGTACTCACTCACACATAGTGATAATTTAGTTGTCAAGTTAACGTAACTTTCATGTGTTTTGTCTTTGACTGGAGGCTGAAGTACCCAGAGAAAACCCACCCTTGTAGCAAACTCCATGCAGAAACACTTCAGACAGAAAATCAAACCTGCAACCTTCTTGCTGTGAGGTGACAGCTCTGCTGTGATTTGCACAAATAAATCCATTTCTTGCTCCATCCTACAGATCATGAGCCAAAAGGCAGCACTCAGTATTTACAGTTCCATTTATTACCAACCTTCACCTATATTCTTCAGTTTATCCTGATCAAATCCAGGATACAGGTATAGCGACTCCATTTCACAACGATTTAGTCGAGTGGTTTGGGTGAATGATTATGCCACCACACCTTGGAGGTGTTTTGAACTATCCTTTTGTAAGGTGAACCTGGGGAGGACTCCGAACTTGCTGGAGGGATAATATAGTTTATCCTCTCTGACTTAGAAGTCTCTGGAACCCCAAGAGTGGGCTGGAAAGTACTTTGTACCACTGGGGAGAAGGAACCGGACTTCTCTCCTTGAATTGGTCTCTGCAAACTAAATTAGATAAAAGGCTGGTAATGGATGGATGGATGGGTGGATGATGGATTGATGAATGATGGCTGTCTGGCTGGATGGATGGATGATGGATGAATGGAAGGACGACGGATGGGTGGATGGATGGGCAGATGGACAGATGGCTGAATGGATGGATGGACGGTTGATGGCTGGATGGATGAATGGAAGGACAACGAATGAATGGATGGATGGACAGATGAACAGACAGATGGATGATGGAAAGACAAATGGATGGATGAATGGATGATTGAATGGACAGACGGACAGATGGATGGACAAATGATAGATGGATGGACGATGGATGGATGGAAAAGATGGATGGAAAGATGGATGGATGGACTGACAAGCAGGTGGACAGATGGATGGACGGGAAGATGGACAGATGGACGGACAAATAGATGGACAGACAGATGGACAGATAGAGGGACAGACGGATGGGCAGATGGACGGATGGATGAATGGATGATTGGATGGACAGATAAATGGATGGATGGATGAACAAATGACAGATGGATGGAAAGATGATGATGGATTGATGGATGGCTAGATGAATGGATGGATGGACGATGGACAGATGGACGGGCAGATGAACTGATGGATGGAAAGATGCACGGATGGATGAATGGATGATTGGATGGATGGATGGACAAAGGATAGATGGATAGAAAGAAAGATGATAGATGGATGGACAGATGGATGCTAGATGAATGGATGGATGGACAGATGGATGGGCAGATGGACAGATAGATGGACGGATGGACGGATAATAGTCTGAAAAGCTCATTTTAACGATTTGTTGCTCATTTGAGCTTGTTTTCTGATCGTTTCAGCTTCTGAACTGCTTGTTCAACTTTAACGATTGTTTCAGCTTTTCCAACAAATTTGACCAAAGTCTCTACATTCACACTTCATCTTTACAGAAACTACAAACTATTCTCATTTTATATATTTAGTTTCTTAAACTGAAAATATTTCATAAATAAATGCAGTACTGTAGTTGCAAACGTTTCGTTTCCATCAGTTTTAAATTTTTATTTTTATTTTTACTTGTGACGAGTCTTTTAAAATGAACTACGGTAAGCGGGTTTGGGTTGAAAACGGGAAATAAAGGAAACAATCACAAACGTTCCTACCGCTGGTTTTAATACTTTAACTAAGGTTGGTTGCATTTGTAATAGCTTTTATAATACATGCATTTGGTGTTTGAGCATATTCCATTTTAATTAGCTTTACTTAGTTTGCATTATAAAGGAATTGGATCCTATTAATTACAGTTACACCACACAGTCAGAGCCATTAAAAACACTCTAGAAAGTTTCAGATTTAAAAACACGGTGAAATTAGGTGTAAAATAAGTCCACCGCTGCTGAAGAAGATCTGAGGGAGTAGGAAAAGAAGTAAACAACAACCAATAGAAATATACATTTAAATATATATTTTTATTATTATTTATTCATTTCAAATAAAATAAATACGGCATTTGATAGACACATGACACAAGACATACAATATAAATTTAAAATGAAGGGTGGCAGAATGAAGAGAGCATCTTATTCTATCTGCCCCCATTGTAGAGAACAATCAATTCAAACAGAAAACCTTCAATAAGCAACAAGAAAAAGAGAAAGAAAATCAAGGAATCAAGGAATCAAGGAGTTTTATTAACATTGCATCAATTTCCACCGATTACAACGTAAGTATGTAGTTGCAGGCATCCAGAAGAGAAATGAGTGCAAAAGCTGCAGCAAAACAAAGCATATTACATGTTTTATCAACACACGATATGTTTTATCAACACACGACATGTTTATTCAACACATTGATATGCTCTTAGCGCGGCCAGGCCCAATCTGTCTCCAGATGAAGGTCAAAAGCAGGAAAAACAGGCAGAAACACTGGGATTCACAGCATTGATATTAAAAAAAGATGAATCACATTTTGTCTTCAAGACACCGCGTGATTCAGTAAAAACCATATCAGAGCACATTTAGGTACAATAACAAAGGAAATACGGCAGGCAAGGAGATTGTGTCCATGATTAATTTCAGACAAACACAAAGTTCAGCAGGTGTGCAGCTGGGTGTTATCCGAAGCCTCACAGAAATCTCTGGGGAGGGGGAGGGGGGGGGCTCTTCAACTCCTCACTCTAGGAGAATGGATTCCCACAGCCCGCTTGTCAAGGACATGTGCAGAAGCCAGATAATGTTTCGTTTGTTATCCAAATAGACCACAGTGTTCTTTTCCACTGCCGCCTCCAAGTCTGTGGGTGCTGTTTCATGGCCGAAAGAAATCCAAATATGTGGTTCTGCTCTGCCCCGCTTTCATGAGCTTCCACCTGTCCCTTGATCGATCCTGGGTGGCTGCAAACAAGTCCCAAAACGGACAGCAGGTGCACGGTGGTCCACCACTGCACCAATCGTGCGATTGAGCTCATACAGCAGCTGGGATGAGGAGCCCACGACCCGGTTCAGAGAATTTTGCTGATCAGGCAGTCCCGACAGCGCTCTGATAGCCGCCGAAGCCTCCCTCAGCTTCCGATAACAAACAACTCCGGTTACGCCAAAAAACAGAGCAGTTGCTACCAATAATCCAATAATCCACAAATCCTCCACGTCTTCGACACTCAGAACGGACAGACACATGGGCTGCCACTGACCCCACGAGTCCAGCACGTATCCAGCCGCGTGTGTGTCGGAGGGACAGACAGCTTCTCCTGACACGGTCCGCTTCGTGGAAAAAATCTTATCCATTGAAGAAACAGCCCAATTGATTAATTCCATATTGGTTCGAGTGAGCGCTGAAGGGTCGCAGACGAGACGAAAAGCAAGCAGGGAGTAGGAAAAACTTAGGGAGGGAAGAGCAGAAAGATATGCGACCTGCCTTGCCGAGTGCCGGAAGATTTATTTATTTAAAAATATGCAATAATGATAATAATAAGTCAAGAAAACAAGAAGGAACGACACATGTAATTATCAATTTTGAAACTAGACAAGATAAATCATTTTATATATATATTTGCAATTTTTTAAAATCATATTCTTAAATGAAGATATTGATTTTACATTTTTAATTTCAGCTTCCAAATTGTTCCACAATCTAATTCCTTGGATCTAGGTTGACCGACCCCTCAAACTAGTTCTAAATTTCGGTCTCACAAAAATCTCAATTCCCTTTAAATTATAGCAACTTCAACGTTTAAGAAAGCGTGTTAGAATATTCGGTGGTAATTCATTCATATGAGCTTTTATACATAACCGAGAGAATATTGTAATCCACTAAATCATGGCATTCTAATAACTTCAATTTATGAAATAAAACACTTGATGGGTGACAATAGTGTTTCCCAGTGATTATTCTTATGGCTCTTTTCTGTAGGACAAAAACCGGCTCGGTAAATGTCTTACATGCTTTACCCCAAACTTCAACACAGTAAATGATGTGCGGGACAATAATTGAGTTGTACAACAAGTACAGAGCTCTATCCTCTAACAATTTCCTAACTTTATACAGAACAGCAATTGATTTAGCTATCCTTATCTTGACAGAATTGATATGATGCTTCCATGTCAATTTGTCATCGATAGTGACCCCCAGAAACTTTATTACACGAACTCTGCAGATTTCCACACCATCAATATTAATTGTAACATCAACAGATTCCTTTTTTTATACTGAATATCATGTACTTGGTTTTATCCAGATTAAGGGATAATTTGTTTGATTTAAAGCTGCACTCTGCAGTTTTTGTAGAACGTGGGACTTAGGAAAATTTTCAACAGGGAAAGCATTCTGGTCCCTCCCCACTCAGAGCCATATATGGCTCTGCTCCCCCTTGCTCTCGCTGCAGCCTCCTTAGCTCCGCCTCCACTTCATGTTCTGTCTCAACCGCTGCAAAGTTCTGTGATTATATGTTAATAAAACGTTTTAAAAAATAAAATAAAAACATGGAGCGCTGGTCCAGCACACCAGAACACCATGAAATCTGCTGAGCCTCGCGCAGCCACGTTGAACCCGAGTTTAATTCGCTCGTGACAAATTCATCCATTTCCTCATTTCAGTCAGTGGAGGAGGAAGCGATCACTTGACTTTTGGCAAAAAAACAAAAGAAAAGTCCAGATCAGGGATGAAGAAGGGGAATTTAATACATTTGTGTCACATACAAAACAGTTTTGCATCGCTTTGCAATACTTTGAACGAGAACCTGCGCGGCCGCTGGGGCTGGGACGGGGGGGGGGCGTGGGTTAGGAGCGTGAGAAGTGAGAAGCTCTGTTTTTATTGGCTGGTTAACGGCGGGTCACTGTGGCTTTTTAGAAATTCTTATTTACCACCTGGAGAAGCAAGGGGACTATAGTTTTTTTCAGAGATTACTTTGTCTAACATCAGTCTGTCAGGAGATAGTGACAGAGTGAAGAAATATGTTAAAAATATATTTTTAGAAAACTTACAGACTGCACTACAGAAACTGCAGACTGCAGCTTTAAACCAATTAGGAATTTTTAGTAATTCATTATTCACAAACTCAGACATCTGCTTCATATCATTACCATATAGGAACGTAGTGTTGTCAGCAAAGAGAATACATTTGAAGAGCTCTGACACATTTACCAAGTCATTTACATACAGAACGAACAATTTTAGACCGATTATATAGATTATATATATATATAAATACTTGTGGGTTTTGTTGTAGAGCCAGAAAAGCCTCTTGCTGTTCCAGAGCTGTAACAATCATCTCACATAGAGGTAAAGCCAATTATTTGCTTCAGTGAATTAAATGGTTCACCTCTAATGTGCCTGTGTCTGCTTGGAGAGCCTCAGCTCTGACACCCGACTGTACTACGTACTGGGTCATCATCAGCTGTGGATGGAGCTGCCCAAATCCACCAGACTCATTTGCAAATTCTCAATTAGTGTGAGAGATCAGGCAGGTCAGCATCAGTCTGAATGGATAGCAAAGATCAACAGCCTGCACGTAATGATGAGCACTCAGTCTGCGGCTCAGTGGGAAGGCAGCGGCACCAGGAAGCTGGCATGGGAAACTGGGAGAAAGGTTGAGATACTGTCAGCTCAGATCAGTCTCTAATGAAGAACAAAAGGAAAAGATTGGACTTGCATAAAATTAATTAAAGCACAACGATGTGGCATCAAATTACACACATAAAATAAAAGTGCCAAAATATAACCAGCTGCAATTTTCAAAATCCAATCGGTGTGCAACTCAACATTTAAGGTATTCTGCTATGGTAAAAAATAGACAGTTGTCATTAGAAGTATAGGTTCACATCGTGACAGCAGCTTGTGTTTAGGTTGCTATAGAAACCTCAGGTTCATACTATCACTGTTGGCTTTAGATGAAGCTTCGAACGAGAGCGGAAAAAAAAAATTCAGATGACTCTTTTTACCTGAGCTACTTCATTTGTTGCGATAAGAAAAAATAACACTGCCTATTTCTCTCCATGTGAACAACAGCGCAGTAACTGTGTGACTAAATATGCCGCATTAGTACATAAATATCTCAAATTTAAACAAAAAGACTGATAGTTCAGACTTTGTAAAGATAAAATAAACAATATGATTGATGTTACGTTCAGCCAGAATCTGAATGAACTAAACTAAAATTGAACGTTGGGGGATTTGTCTGAGCAGTTTTGATGAATTGTGTTTGAGTGATCTTGACAAGACAATTAATTACCGGTATGTCTCACAGACCTAGAAAAAAAAAGTTGGTACCTTTCAACAATACCAATAAATAAATAAATAAATAAAAACACATATTATGAGACTGGAGGGGGGGGGGATCTCCAGTTTTGTCTCATTAGTCCCAAAATTGTCTCGGGGCTTGTCAACATGAATTTTGGTGATGTCTGGTTTTTGTTATTTTTTTCTGTCAGCCCTCCTTGGTTTTTTACATGAAGCCGATTTTCAAAATGTGACTGAAGGTGCTATCAGGAAGTGACGTACCTTGACCTTGGAGTGTCGCTGGGATAGTTCTGATTGGCTCTTTTTATCCATCTACTTTATCTGTCTGATCAGCCTGGGGTCGCATTTCCTCTTGCGCCTAGGTCCTAAGAGATTGGCCACACTCCTTTGAACCTTGTACTTTTTCATAATATTGGCAGCTATGCTCAGAACATAACCTGGAGATGGTCTTGTAGCCTTTACCTTTAACATAGAGATATACAATGATTGACAAAAAGCTTAAAGGCACATGCACTAAGGTCAAATAGCTTGAAGAAGGACTACAAGACATAACTTAATAGGCTCTTTAATAGTCGGAACAATTCCGCTCATGCTATTTCAGCATATTTCCACAAAATACAGGTAGTCCTCGGGTTTCGACGTTTCGGGGTTACGAACGCCCTCCCATTGAAAAGTATTGTTTTCCGCGCATAAACCGTGAGTTACACGGTTTATGCGCCTTTACACCAGAAAATACGGTACCAAAACGAAACTCAGCGGAAATTTACAGGAAGAGGGGGGAGCTTGACGCGCGCTCAGTGGAAACTTCCAGGAGGGAGGGGAGACTTGACGCGCTCAGTGGAGCAGGAGACCTCATTGTTTGGGACAGGCTGAGCAGAGGGGCTAATATGCTAACAGACCTTACTGTAAAACTCTGGACCGCGCGCAGAGACCTTATTGTTTGGAGCGGAGGTTTACGAGGCAGAGAGGCTACAGCTGAGCAATGAGCTAACATGCTAGCAATGAGCTAACATGCTAACAGACGTTGCTGTAAACGCTGTGGACCGCGTGAAGCTGCAGGACCAGCTCCCAGTAAGAAATTAACTCTTTTTTCCCTTCATTATGGCTCCGAATGTATGTGTTTTTTGATAATTATGTAGGGTAATGTGTTAGGATAGGCTAAGTGCTTGGTAAAAATACAGTACTGTACGTATGAGGTGCTGTTTGGACGTATTTTCAGACTTACGGGGATTTTCGAGTTAGGAACGGGCGTAGGAACAGAACTCTTTCGTAAGTTGGGGACCACCTGTATACAATTCGGGCAGAACACTAGCTAGAAATATTCAAGACTAAATGTGCTATATGACTAGACCTGATCACTACACTTCTTTTGTTACTGTGCCTCAGCATTTCAGTCATGTCTGGTCATGTGCTTTGAGTCTGCTCTGTGATTGGCTAAGGCACTGACATAACCCTTTATGAGCTTGGCTACAACTACAGTAGTCTGTTTCAGAATGTGTATATATTTTAATATTTTAATGAAATAATCTTCAGTCTGGATGGAATGAGTCGGATATTGTCCAGGAGCCACCACTTAAAAGGCAGAGTTTGACAAAGAAGCTACAACATGATTAATCGTACAGGTAGCACCGATTAAATAATCAATACTTCTCGCATGGTGCTCAGTGCTCAACATGTCATGATGCTAAACACAACATCAATGGAGTGCGCAGGTTGGTGGCTTTTTACATACAAAATTAGCACATCATTGACCTTTAGCAAAGGTTACAGGTGATACGATCTGGTGTTTAATGTCGAACCCAAGTGCAGTCAGAGGCATCAGAGTCAGAGTTTCTTTATTTGTCATTTGCACCACGTGTGGTAGATGTGGTGGAACAAAATTGTGTACATAGGGTCCCAGTTACATCCAACAAAAGTATAAAATGTAAAAGAAAAACAGTAGTAAGATATAAGACATGAACTAAGCAAAATGTTAGCTAAAAATACACTGAGCACTAAAAGTAAAAAAGCAATACGCCAAACAGCAGCACGAAATAAATCAGCTTCATTATGTGATTTTTTTCCCCACAGTGATTATTCTGGTTAAATATACATGAATCTAACAGCCTCAAGGTAGAAGCTGTTCCTCAGTCTAGTGGTTCTACACTTAATGCTCCTTAACCTTCTGCCTGAGGGGAGTGGGACAAAAATTGTGTGTGCTGGATGAGTGGGGTCCTTCATGATGCAAGTGGCCCTCTTTGTGATGGTGGGGAGGCTGACTCCAACAGACTGAGGACTCAGGAGAAAAACTTAACACTTTTTTTTTTAAAGAAAGACAAACATGCTAACAGGGTAGCAAAACTTTCATAGGACAAAAAGGAGAAGACCAGACCGTGGACACCGTGGAAGGAGTAGTGAGCGTTTGAAAACACATCAAATAAATACTGACACTAATGAGACGAGTAAGAAACATGTGCAATGATTAGGATTGGGGACAGATGTGCACAGGAGCACGACGAGAAGAGAAACATAGGGAGGTGCAGACAGTGACAGACAGATAACAGGAAAAGCTATCATAAAGTTTGTCAGACTAAAATCAGTGAATCTCAGTCTGAACTTCTCAGTCCACAAAACCTCTGGGAAAACAGAAGAGGATTCTTCAAAGAGAAAATATTTATTTTCTTCTTTGACCGTGGAAGTAAAAAGTGCTGTCTATCAGTTAAGAATATAACATTTACTAAAAATGAGGGGAATTATTTTTACATACCTGGCTGGCATATCAAATCATATAGAGATCGCTTAAATATTGTATATAGGCAGCAGAATCCCAGAAGAAACCACTTCAATCAAGAAAGAAATGTTCAAGCACATGATGATGGTGAACAATGGCTGTGTTTGAGGATTTAAGCCTTTAATCTTGGCGTGAGCCACAAAAATACTACATCTACACAAATGATCCTACATCCGTAACATTGTGTAAATTTGTGTGCATTTCCATTGACGAACAAAAACAGAGGCAGCAAAAATCCCTGGGTTGTTGGTCCGCCTTCTTCATGACAACTTTATCACTCGGACAAAAACAGCAAGCATCTGGTCTTCTGAACTCATCTACAAGGAAACAGCATTTGTGATCTCCGAGGGGTCTGCCTGTGCGTGTAACGATGTGGTTTAGATGTCATTGGGGAAACAGTTGCTATTCTGAACGGTCTTCTCGGCGTGAACCACAGCTCAGGTTTAAATGCAACACATTTATCACCTCATGTTGACAAGAAATTATGACCTGCAGCTTCAGCAGGACATTTAATGGCAAACAAATTAATAGCAAACAAGAAATCATTGCTTCAGCGCTTGTCTTGCTGTTTTCAAAGAGATGTCATTATCTTCTGAGCCACCTTGAATGCACTTTAATTTCCTAAAATAAATGACTCTCATAAGCAAATCTATTACTTATCAGAAATGACTACAATCAAGCGGTATTAAGCCTGCTCTCTTTAAACTTTAAAGACCGTGTAAAGTGAAATTAAATGTGTGTTTTTAGTTTGTCACATGGCATAAATATGTGTTATTAATCACCCATTTAAATCTGACTGATTAAAAACATTGTTTACCTTATAAAATTAAGTCTCAAAAATCATGAAAAAACATGATTTTGCCTTGGTCTGGAACGCTAGGGGCGTGTCAGTGCGTGGGCGTGGTTTCAGGCAGCTGCGCTCGTCCTGCTCGTGTCCCACAGTGGAGAGGCAGACAGCAGAGCCAGTAAACCTGCTCTGTTTTTATCCGAGTTCTGTCTGTAACAGCAGCTACTTTTTCCAAGAGTTACGCTGTTTTTGTAAATAGTTTTCTTGTGTGTTTTTAATCTGGAATGAATAAAAAAAAAAAAGAGTTGCACCATGCGGGATTTGAACCCGTGGGCTTTGGGACGGAAGGCAAGCGCTCTAACCATTGTCCTAACCAGGCATTACAGATACTCAGCATAAAACGACGCAGTATAAAAACATGTTATGATTTGTACGGGTGCCCTGACCATTACGACATCCAGGGAAGATGCACGAACGAGGCATAATTGATTAGCTAGCTAACAATGAACAAAATATCTATGCTATTGCTATCTGATGCTATCTGCGATTCGCGAGTGAACGGCTCCACCGAGGCGAATTTATACGGCTGGAGCTGCAGGGGGTGGGGCTATACTAATGAGGACCGCGTGACGAAACGCGGTCCCGTTTAAAACACGCCTAAAAAATCCTGAAATAGAAATATGTTTATACACAGTTTGCTCTATAACTCCAAAATTAATTGAGCTACAATTTTGAGACTTTTTACTCATTTACAAGATTACAATTATGACATTTATAATGTTTATTGAAGAAAATGTTGAAATTCACTTTACACGGTCTTTAATCCCAGGCAATTTGATGTTTTACTTTAATTTATCTACAAATCTATAGGAATAAGTAAAAACAGCATATCAAGAAAAGTAAAAAGTAAATACTGTGAGGATTGGTGTGTGTTGACTCAATGCCAAAAAGATCAGACGTCATCAATAACCCTAAAAGCATATTGTTTGGACTCAGCTTTAGAAAAACTAAAAACTCTGTTCACCATTTTACAGTTATAAACTATTTACAACACAGGCTTTTCCGAGAAGTTTAGTTTTAATTAGGGCTGGACAATAATTCAATATTGATATATATCACAACATATTTTTATTCAATAACAGTGACATGAGTTGTAAGCACATTTTCTAAATTTCGATATGATTACAGCGTTTCACTGACGCATTTCTTTTTCTGTTCGGATTGAAGTGTGTGGTGACGTAGACGTTACGCAGAGCTCGAATCGAGAAGGAGTTAGCAATAGCAGGCTAAGCTAATCTCCAACACGCGTTGTTTTCGCTTCAAAACGAGCGTCCATGTCCGTCAGAATGTGACTGAACAAGCTTTCACAAGCGAAGAGAAAGCAGATGACATAATTGATGAGAGGAAAGACTAATTCAGTGGTGTGGACGTGGTTCGGCTATCTAAGATCCGATAAACTGCCGGTTTCAGTGTGCTGCAAAATGTGCCGGACGGTCGTTCCAACTAGCGGTGGGAACACATCGAACTTGTTCCACTCGATAGAATATATATGCTGAGTGAGAAGATGTAGCATAATAAAAGTTTGAACCTACGTGTCCCTGAATCAACACCCGCAGCTGTATCAAAAGAGAAACACATGCAGCAAACGTTTAAGTTATGTCGTTGTTTAAAGTTCAAACTATTAATATTGACAAAGTTGAGAGTTTTATGTTTATTTGATGGTGATTTCTAATTTCTTTGAATTTTTTACAGTTTGTACAGTTTTTCTGAGGCATTATCGTTCGTATCAATATCAGAATTATATCGTTATTGACCAAAATTAAGAAATATATTGTGATAAAAGTTTTGGCCATATCGTCTAGCTTTAGTTTCAAGTTTTAAAAAAAAATGGCAAAAGCAAAAAATAAATTAGCAGGTTAAATAAAAATAAATAATAATAAAAAATAAAAATAAAAAAAATATCCGGCGCTGAATCACGGACCTTACAGGTCTTTATGTTCACCCACTTCTTACTTGTCACTGGGGTCACTGGTGCTTATAGTCACTGTGAGAGGCAGGGGGCATCCTGGACAGGTCTCCAGTCCATCACAGGGACACAGAGACAAAGAGACAACACCCGCATCTAGGAAAAATTTAGAGTTACCAATCAGCCTAACATGCAGGTTTTTGGTTTGTGGGAGGAAACTAGAGTACCTGGAGAAAATCCATGCATGGAGAGAACATCGAAACTCCACCAAGAAAGACCCTCGCTGGCGACCTCCTCACTGAAAGGCAACACCTCTACCACCTGACCCACCGTGCTGCCCCCATTCAACATTGATCCATTTATTTTCTGTCCTTATTTTGTGTTGTTCAAGATTATGGAAATGGGGTTAGGTAATATAGGGATGTTTCCATTCCGACAATACCAGAAGTATTGTACCGGGTAGATTCTGGACAAGTCACCAGCTCTGTCCAACACATACACACAACACATAACCATGCATGCAAACACTTGCTCATGAGGTGATTTAGAATCCTCAGTCACAAGTTTAATGTTAAAGTCTGCTAAAAAAACAACTCAGCAAATATGACCTACTTTGAGATGTTGTAAGCAGAACGCCTCTGCCCTGACAATAAAAACATGGTACCAAGACTTGAAGTTCTGTTGAAGATGTTTGACCGTGGTACACCAATCACAAACACCTTACTGCCAAATGTGGCAGTGTAGGGTTGATGATGTGGTCATGTTTAGCTGTCACAGGATCAGAACAGTCACTGATTTGACCATGAACTCATTTTTACACCAAAATATGCAAAAGTCAAATAGGAAGCAAACTCTTCAACAGCTGAAGTACAACAAGGCAAATATCACAAACTTTGAAGCAACTCTACAAGCGAGTGACTAAAATGGTACTGAAGGAGCATCAACAATTTTACAATCAGGGGTTTTGACAGTGATTTAGATTTTTTTTTTTTTTAAGTACAATTATAGTAATGCATTTTACATTCTAGTATGAACGGAGTACAAACTGAGTGCATAATTGATTAGTATGTACTTAATGCTTACCGGATACTTACCAACTACATACCTGGTACGTACAAGGACTGGTTTGTATTATGAAGTATTATTTTTGACTTGTTACCCTTTACTTACAAAGTACTACCCTTTACTTACAAAGTACATACTGTACTAGGTAGGTACCAGATATGCACAAGGTTCACAAGGTATTATGTATTGCGACTGTAAGTAATGGCACTGGCTAAAAAGTTATGTGTTGTTTTTTTATATTTTTTCTAATTTTGTATTTACGTTTTTAGGGACCATTTTTGTCTACATGCTGTTTCTGAAAATCATAAGAGTTGTTATAAAAGTACTGACACTCCTTATTAAGTAAAGTGACAAATATTAAGGCTTGGTAAAGGCCAGTTGATTAATCTTTGCTACATTTTGGCACGCACAAGGTTTGTTTAACCATTTTTTAACAGAATATTTTATGATTTTTGTTCAGGAAAAGAATAAACAACATCAGGATGATTACAGAAAATTGACCACACTTTAAATAATGTATGGAATGTTACAGAAAATGAGCTTCGTATCTAAATGATCAGTTAAAAAACCTCATGATCATCGTAGCCAGTCCTAAGGATGTGAAAATGTGTACCGTATTTTCTGGACTATAGGTTGCACCTTTATATAAGTCGCTTTGTCCAATTACTGTCAATAAATTGGGAAAAATCCATAAACAGGTCACACCTTTATATAAGTCGCATCTATTATGCGTCACCGCTATGCGACGCGTCAGTGCGTCATTTGCCCTGCTGAAAATGACGACCACAGAAGAATACACGGAAGGCCTTTTCACAAGATTAACACGGTAAAAACAATTATTTGTCTGCTGAAAATTATAGCAAACGTGTCTAAGCTTTACCGTTCCTTAATAAATTCACGTAATGGTCAAATCTGCTGGATAAAAAAAAATTGCTTTGAAAAAGTACAAGGAAAAACAACTAAGCTAACTGCAACACATTTACGTCTATAAAACATATAATTTTTTCTCAAATAACTCCAACAGCTAACAGTTTGTAAATGTACATCTAGTGATTACTTTTTGTAAGTTTGAAAAAAAAAATCTGCTCTGTGGTTTATGAGCTATTTGCTCAAACGTACAAGGAAAAATCAACAAAGCTAACTGCGACACATTTACGTCTATAAAACATCGAATTTTATCTCAAACATCTCATAAAGCTAATCAGTTGTAAATATCCATCTAGTGATTACGTTCTGTAAGTTTGATCAAAATCTGTCCTGTGGTTCTTGACCTATTTTGCTAACAAACACTGAGCTAACAGCGAAGTAGCTAGTTCATACCTCCAGAGCAGGAGGCCGGGCTGCGACAGACTGAGTCCGTCCAGAGGAGGCTCTCGTCGGACACATGAGGTGGGAACGGTTGGTGTACCCTAGCGGACAAAGGTGGTACTGCACCCCTAGCGGCCGAAAGTGGTACTGCACCATTTTTGCCAAAATGGAAAAACTGTCATATCTGAGCCAAAAATTGGTCTAAAAAATGGGAAAAAATCCATAAACAAGTCTCAACTCTCTATAAGTTGCAGGGCATGCAAATTAGGCAAAAAGGTGTGACTTATAGTCCGGAAAATACAGTAAGTGTGTATGGGTGCACACTGGTGACTCACCTGCGAGGTAACGGCTCAGGACAGTGTGTGAGGGGGCTGCTGGCACTGGGAGGGGGTTCCCTTCGGCTTCTCAGGGACTGGCTCCTCTGAACCTGCCTCAGCACACTACTCTTTAAGTCCAGTAGCGTCGTCATGGTGTCTCACTGGCACAAAAAAAAAGCAAACGTCACAATTCAATTCATTCATCCATACAAGACTACCACTGTGGTAGTAACTGAGAGTCGTGCGTGGCATCTCACTTTATTGCATGACATTGTCCTTCGTTATTTGTAAGTTTTGACCAGGATGGGTGATATACTTTTTAACTAGGGAGACTGCCTAGAAAGGCAGCCACCTATTATTATCCACCTGACAAGGGTTTCTTAACTTTATATCTTACTCTATTGTCAACTTTAATGCAGCCCGAACCACAATGTGCACCACCACAAGTGTTGTATCAAAACGACCGGCTCAGCACCACAATGTGTGCTATTACTTTTATTGGCGTTTTCATGGTGAAAATTTGCCAAAGCGCCATTTTTATTAGACATTTTTCATAGAATGGTTGCAAATCGAATATCCAAGATGGCCACCTGAACTAAAAAGGAAAATAATACTGTAAATCAGCCATTTTTAGAACTATTGAGCTGAAATTGGTGTGGTTATCGCTGAGAACATTCCCCATAACAGATAGTTCAAATAAAAAAAATCCAAGATGGCCACCATAGCTTAAAAGAAAAAAATGACTTTAACTTATTGATATTTTGCCGTTTTGAGCTGAAATTTGGAATGATGGTCGCTGAGAGCGAACCCCAACACAAAACACTGTTAAATCAAAAAAAAATTTTTAATGGTCTCCACTTGGCATTGCTCTTCAGAGTTTCTCCAGGAACTTTCTAGTTATAAACTTCAGTGCTGCATCATGACCTTTTCAGTTAGATTTAAGACAAAGACTTTTATTCAGCGAGAGCAGCAGCCACCTTTTATTAAGAGTTAATCCTTTTCTTCACAACAGAGTGTTGGGCATTTATAAATACCAGCAATTTAATATTAAAGGCGGCCACACAACAAGCACTGCAGAGTCAAAACTATTTACAGTGAGCTCACATTTCATTTTGCATTTACAGATCCACAGTGATCTGATTGCCCGTCTTTAATCACATGAATGTCAATCACTTGTGCAGCGAAACACTTAAAACAGGTTTGCACATCTGCCAGGAAAATGATGAGGAGGGGGAAGCTCATTAACAGCATCTCCCTCTCTGTCTGTCCATTTTACTCCTTTATGACTGCAATGAGAAATTAGTACGAAAAGCCTCATTTTTGTGAGTTTTTTGCTGAAATGCAAGCTGTAAGTAGCATTAAAAAAGAGGCTGCATGATAAAAAGGAGACACAACAGAAACAGGGTTTGATTGATGGAGAGGTTGTTTCAGAAGGCAGTCAGCCAGACACAGAGACACTGAGATCGTCTTTTCAACAGATGACAGTCAAAGTCTGCACATCTGTGAAAAAGAGATCAGACCGTTGACTTGTTTTTTTCCCTCCAGCAGAAGACACAGTTGTCTCTGTTATTAACCAAGTGTGAGTAAGAACAATTAGCTTTCTTGTAGGAAGAGAGTAAGTGTTGATTTGGCCTATATTACAGGCCGTGATGATTTTTTGCACTTATTTTCTGGATGGCAAGGTTGCCTGTTTAAAATTATACTGCTTAGACCAAATGGATGCAGCAAATGAAACATGTTTGAGCGTAATCATTTGGCTCTCCAAGCCAAAGAGAGCAGAATGCACTCAGCTGTCCAAGTTGGAAAAGCAGAAATTCATGGTACAAGTTGCATCTTTGCCTGAGCCAAACAACAGCTTGTTGTTGATCCAACAGCCTGACATCCGTTCAGCAATCCACTTGGAGCATCCAGTGTCCATCAGAGCTTCCCGTCTGACCAATATCATCAGTGCATCAGATACTCAAGCAGGCTGCTAATTACTGTGCTGAATTTTACAGTTATTGAGCTAACATTTGGCGTGCTACAAGCTGACAGGTGTTCACAATGCATACACTAGGCACAAACAAATCAAGGGAATTCAAGGAAAATATTGCATGAGACTGCACATAATGTTATTTTGAAACTTTGACCAAAGCAGCCACAACTGCATCATTTTTCAACATCAACTAATCTAAAGCCCTATTCACACGGGATGAGTTTTACCTAGGGCCCACATTCTATTTGTAATTATTACGGAGATTGTCTGTGTTGCTAATCCTGTGCAAATCTGCCATGTCAGTAATTTGTCAAATAAAAATTACCCCGCAAATTACTTGCTATATTTTGCTGAGCTCTGAGGTCGTGTGATAATTTACACTTAATTTACTACATTTACACTACTGCTGATATACATGTATATATTCTTTTTACTATCCTTATTGCATATGCCACTTTACCTCTATACCAATATCAAATACCTCATACATATACTGTGTACATAAACTTCATATGCTGCTTTGTCACTTTATTACAAATGTCAATGTCAGAACCTTCATTTTATTTTATAGATATACTTTTTATACTTTTATCGTACTATGCTAAACTCAGGACAGTATTACACTTTTATTATTACACTTTTATTATTTCATTTTATGCTTATGTTTATTAAATGTTTTAATGTTTAAATGGTTATTGTTGCACCGAGGGTCTGAGATAAATAAAATTTCAATCCTGTGTATGTCCTGTACATATCGCAGTTTTGACAATAAAGTTGACTTTGACTTTGCCTAATACTAATCCAATGCGAATAGGCGTCTCTGTGACTTGGGCAGAAATGGACAGGATCTGATACGCAATTAGGCTTTTTTTGTTGTCGTTGTTTTGGTTTTCTAAGCAAAAACATTTGGGAAAAAAAAGGACAAGGCTAGTTTAAATGAACGCGCTTCGGCTTTTGTAGATGCTGCTACTTCCTTCACCGCAGATGACATCAGGTGCGGAGACGCGCGCAGCCGGTGATCAGCTGACGCCAACTTCTTCCCTTTCAGGTAGCGGGGGTCGTTGGTGCCCATGTCCAGCCATCACTGTGTAAGAGTTGGGGGCCACCCTGGACCGTCGCAAGTAGGGATGGGAATTGATAAGAAATTATCAATATCGATGCCTTTATCGATGTCATTTATCGATTCGATTCCTTATCAATTCTGTTATCAATTCTCATTTGGGTAATAAAATATAGTAAACCATTTGTGTTCATAAAGAATTTATTTATGGATTTTTTCCCATATTTTTAGACTCATTTTTCGCTCTGATTCTTCGTTTTTCATTTTTGGCGAAAATGGTGCAGTACCAGTTTCGGCCGCTTTAGAGGCGCTGTAGGCAGCAGCCAGCAGAGGACTCAGAGAGTGAAGAGGAAGAGGGACCACTTCCAGAAGTTTATACCACTCATAAACCACACCGCGGATTTTTAAATCCAGCTGATTTCACATTTGGTTCAGCTCAGGAGCCCGTCTGCTATAGTGAGGTAAGAAATATATTTTTAAGCGTTTATTTAGCTAAATTTAAAGAAACAAAGCGTCCGGTTTGACCCGCCTGGCGCCTGCATAAAAATCAGCGAACTTTTTTTTTTAAATCCAGCTTATTTGAACATTTCGTTAAACTCAAGAGTACGTCTACTATTAAGTCAGCTAAGAAATATATTTTTTAAGCGTTTATTTAGCTAAATTTAAAGAAAGAAAGCGTCCGGTTTGACCCGCCTGGCGCCTGCCTAAAATTCCGCGAACTTTTTTTTTTTTAAATCCAGCTGATTTGAACATTTCGTTAAGCTCAGAAGGACGTCTGCTATGAAGTCAGCTAAGAAATATTTATTTAGACACCACCACGCCACCACCACTCGGGCGCGGCGCATGTCTGTGATGTCAGCGCTTAAACACGTCACCACCAGGAGTCTGCAGAACCGATAAGCTGAATCGTTAAGACAAGCATCCTACAATTCCATGGAATTGGACTTTTAAGAACCGGTTCTCTAACAGAACCGGTTCTCGGTTCCCATCCCTAGTCGCAAGTCCATTTCAACTGGCGGGTCAGCAGACACTGAGCTTAACGCAACTTGTTTTACCTCTTAAACCAGCCGGTCAGACCTGCCTCCTCCTCAACAAGTAGATTAACACAATTTTATATTGTGCATTCTTATTTAGTTTTATTTGTGCTGTATAATTTTTAAAACTGCATCAAAGGCTGAGACCGGCCCGGCCCACTTACAGTATTATGGACCGGCCCAGACCCAGTTGTGACAACACAGCACGTTAACATAATTTATGGGAAATGTCAGTAAATTTCAGCTAAATCTCAGGCTTTGATTACAATGTGCGAATGCGCAACATAAAAAGCAGACGCTGGGGAGTAATTTACATGTGGTCCCTAGGTAAAACTAATCCCGTGCTAATAAGGCTTGAGTTTAAAACTTGGGCTTGAAAAGCAGAAGGTAATACTGTATATATTCTTTAAACAAATGCTAGACTTTATCAAGGTTTTAAATATCACCTTTCTAAGAAAAGATTACCTGTACACGCTTTATTGAGCATGCATCAGGGTATTACACGCTTTTGCATCTGCCTATCCATGATTTTATTATATTATTTTACTAAACCCATGAAAACGCTAATCCGCCCCAGCCAGCTGAAATGGATGGCCACTGTTCCCGAGCCTGGTTCTGCTGGAGGTTTCCTGTTAAAAGGGAGTTTTTCCTTTCCACCGTTGCCATTGTGCTTGCTCAGGATGGGAGACTGCGACAAAGTGAAGAGTCAACGCAATCTCATGGCTTCCTTAGATATTTAATTTTTACTGAAATGTTTTCTTCTTCTTTTTTTGCATGTGAATGTTTTTGTAAAATGCCCCTAGACAACTTGGCACTTGATTTGGCATTATATAAATAAACTGAATTGAACTGAATAAATTATTTGAAGCCATTTGAATTTATTAAATGCATAAGATACAATTTCTTCCATCGTGGTTGTTTGAATTATACAAAAGTTGTTCATTCACTCATTAGGACTGTTCATAAGAAAATAAGAGAAAATACAGAGTCAGTGCAGCAGAACAGTCTTTTAGGAGGGTTGGCTCCTCATTATAAAGACACAAACACTGAAGATTGGCCTCAAGATTAAAAA
>JBBPBX010005708.1:42500-64403 GCA_038048925.1 Garcialebias charrua | reverse complement strand
GAAAACAGTCAGGCCTGAGGCCTTCAGCCTGTACCCTTCAGTGGCCAGGCTGAAAGCTACCACAGCTCCGGACGTGAGTGGAGAAGCTGCCCATGTGCCTGGGTCAGCAGGTCCCTGTGAGAGGGCAACTGCCATGGCGTCCCCGACAGCATTGAGACCAGCGCCGGGAACCACAGTTTCTGTGGCCACCTGGGAGCTATCAGTATCAGGGAGAGGGCTCCCCTGCGTACACGTTCCAGCGTCACCTGAATCAGAGGGACAGGTGGAAAAGCGTAATATAGCACCCTTGCTGGCCAATCATGGGCCAAGGCATCCATTCCCAACGGTGCGTCTGTCTCTTTAAGAGAGAAGTAGAGGTCACATTGTGAGCTGGCCCTGTATGCAAACAGGTCTACGGAGGCTCTCCCATACCGTGACCAGATCTGATCCATGACCCGTGGGCTCAGCCTCCATTCTGATGCCAAGAGAGGTCCTCTTGAGAGGGCATCCGCTCCGTAGTTCAAATCGCCCGGGATATGAGTCGCCCTGAGTGACAATATCCTTGGGGCACACCACGTGAGCAGTTTTTGTGTCAGACCGAGGAGGGCTCGGGATCTTGTCCCTCCTTCCCTGTTGATGAAGGACACCATGGTTCTGTTATCTGATTTTACTAGGACATGCTGCCCTGCAATCAGACCTTTACCAAAAAAGTATTTTACTGACAGAAATACGGCCCACAATTCCAGGAAGTTGATATGTAATCTCGCTTCCTGCTCTTTCCAGAGGCCTTGGGCATTCTGATTTCTGCAGACTGTTCCCAATCCTGTCTTTGAGGCGTCTATCGTGATAACTACACGAGATGACACCCGTCCCAACGGGACCCCTTCTGTGAACATGGATAAGTCCCTCCATGGTTCTAGGACCTTCAGGCATTCTGAACCGATCCAAATTTTTCCTGCTCGCCTAAAAGGGGTAGGGTGTGTTTGTTGGTTGAGCCATATTTGCAAAACCCACATTTTCAACAGTGCATGTGGCACACAGGGTATGGCAGCCGCCAAGAGGCTCAAGAGGCGTTGGCATGTTTTTAGGGGAACCCGCTGATTCAGTCTAAACTTTGCCAGGCAATGGCGAATTGAGGAAATGCGTTCCTCCGAGAGCCATGCTCTGTACCAGGTGGTGTCGACCTGTACTCCCAGAAATACGGTAATCTGTGATGGAGTCAGGTCGCTCTTTTGCAGGTTTATGACAAAACTGAGAGCTTCCAGGTGAGAGCTCATCCTGCGGGAGTGCGACTGAGCCTGCATTCTGCTTCCGGCCAGAATCAGGAGGTCATCCAGGTAATTCATAATTCTGACCCCATGACCTCTGAGAGGGGCCAGTGTTGCATCCAGACATTTTGTAAATGTACGCGGAGCAGTCTTTAAAGCTCCCCTGACATCATCTTTTAACTTTCCATAAAATGGCACAACTATATATATATATATATATATTAAGATTGACCTCTGATCGTTTTTGCTAAAACAATGTGAAATGAATGAAAATTCCTCTCAAAAACAGTTTAAAATTAGCGCCTTTTTTTTCACACGATAAATACGGGGTTTCCCGTCGCGCGATTATGACGTCACTTCCAGACTCGCGTCAACTGCGCACCTTGTTTACAATGGACAAGATACAAACGCGATCCGTCCAATTTAGCCATTTAAAACTTTATATTTGAGCGGTTTGTCTTCAGAGAAGCCAAAGTTATTTCCAGTAAACAGCAGGTTATAATTTTTTTTCAGCTCCTGCTGGTTTTTGGAGACTTTTCACTTCAGGAAGTGCAGCTCTGTGAGGACTTACACAGCAGCTGATAGTTGAGAGTCAGAAGGAATTCTACATGTAAATAGTTTTCACAGCACTGAAATGGTAATATATTAGTTAATGTTTCTAATAATTATTCAACATTAATTTATAGTTTAAAAAATTAGTCCCTTTTAAAATATCTGTTAAATATATTATTCTTTTATTTTGTTTGTGTTTTCAGGTTTCCAGGTCTCCAGTCCATCACCTGAGGCTCTTCCTGTTGAACCACTAGTACAACCCAGACTTTCACATCACAGCAGGTAAGATTGCATCAACAAAAAGAATAGTACTCAACAATATTCTTTGATGTAAATCTGTTGATTTTCTGTGGTTCTGATGAGGGAAGTGACAAAGTGGATGCAGCATTCAGCCCATAATGGACCCAGATGTCCTCTGCGTCCAGACCTACAACACCTGGACATCCAGGAGCGTGGACGAGGAGGTGGTGGAGTCTGAAGACATTAGTTTGACCCATTGTCTTAATATACAGTATACTGCATATAATATATACTGTGTGTGTCTGTGTGTTTTATCATCAATTCACAGAAATGTCTTCACCTGAAGAGTGGACCCAGGTGGAGGAGAACAAACCTTGATATTGTTAAACAACAGATGGAGACATCTTCAGGATCTGTAGAACATCAGGACTGATGCTGCAGAAAGCTACGTTTGTGCATCAAGACATCAAAATATGCAGAAATACTACAACTGGCCAGAGCATTGAGATGAAAATGAATCAATGAATTTAATATTTTTTCAATGAGTCAGAGTCAGAGAGTCTTTATTGTCATTTGCACCGCATGTGGTACATGTGATGAAAACGAGATTATGTACACGGGGTCCCAGTTACATCCAACAACAAATGCAAGAGAAAAACAGTAATAACATCTAGAATTAACTAAGAAAAACATCAACTAGTAATACACTAAGCCTAATATAGTGGAAATAAACAGCAGCACGAACATGAGTTTGTATGAGCAGATGGTCACAGATGAACACAGATGAACACAGCAACAAGAAAACAGATCAGCATCAGCACAATGTGATATTTTGCAGTGTTTATTTTTTATTTTATTTATTCATGAGTCTAACAGCCTCAGGGTAGAAGCTGTTCCTCAGTCTAGTGGTTCTACATTTGATGCTCCTCAACCTCCGTCCTGAGGGGAGTGGGGCAAAGAGTGAGTGTGCTGGGTGAGTGAGGTCTTTCATGATGCAGGTGGCTCTTTTCCTGCATCTGGAGGTGTAAATGTCTGTGATGGTGGGGAGACTGACTCCAACAGACTTCTGTGCAGCCTTCACCACTCTCTGTAGAGCTTTCCTCTCTTCAACTGTGCAGCCTCCATGCCACACGTTGATGCTGGAGCACAGGACGCTCTCCACTGCACACCTGTAGAACGAGGTGAGAACTGGGCTGCTCAGACCAGCACGTCTCAGCCGTCTGAGGAAGTAGAGTCTCTGATGACCTTTCTTGATCAGGCTGGTGGTGTTGTTGCTCCAGCTGAGGTTATCATTCATGTGTACACCCAAGTATTTGTAGCTGGAGACCACTTCCACTGCAGACCCACCTATTTTCAGTGGGGCGTGGGTGTGTTTGTTCCTTCTGAAGTCCACAATCATCTCCTTTGTCTTCTTCACATTCATGTGAAGATTATTCTCTTTGCACCAGCTCTCCAGGTGTTCCACCTCCTGTCTGTAGCTGTGTGTGAACATATTGTTTGAAAAAAAAGGATAACAATGAACCAAGTGTTTCTGTAGTTATGTGTAAATAAAGTTACAGTAGTACACTATATTATCTGTTAGTGTTGAGTTATTCTTTGTGAGAATATTTGTGTATCTGTTTTAATTTCATTCGTTCATCTACAACTCACAGCTCGTACTTTAGTAAAAACAAAATTGGTGAATGTTGAAAAAAACATTTTATTAAAATAAAACCATCCCATATTATCAAATAAATGAAAACCTCTGGGGAAACATTAATATGAACAGATTATCAAAAAAAATTGAGTTTAAAAAATATCAGCAAGTGGTGTTTGACTTCATCAGCTCTGTAAAAATGACTCCAACACCTCCTCGTCCACCCTCCTGTCCAGGTGTTGTAGGTCTGGACGCAGGGGACATCTGTCTAGTTTCTCCTCATCCTGCTGCTTGTACACTTCTTCAGACTACACCACCTCCTCGTGCACGCTCCTGGATGTCCAGGTGTTGTAGGTCTGGACGCAGGGGACATCTGTCTAGTTTCTCCTCATCCTGCTGCTTGTACACTTCTTCAGACTCCACCACCTCCTCGTCCACGCTCCTGGATGTCCAGGTGTTGTAGGTCTGGACGCAGGGGACATCTGGGTCCATTATGGGCTGAATGCTGCATCCACTTTGTCACTTCCCTCATCAGAACCACAGAAAATCAACAGATTTACATCAAAGAATATTGTTGAGTACTATTCTTTTTGTTGATGCAATCTTACCTGCTGTGATGTGAAAGTCTGGGTTACTAGTGGTTCAACAGGAAGAGCCTCAGGTGATGGACTGGAGACCTGGAAACCTGAAAACACAAACAAAATAAAATAAAAGAATAATATATTTAACAGATATTTTAAAAGGGACTAATTTTTTAAACTATAAATTAATGTTGAATAATTATTAGAAACATTAACTAATATATTACCATTTCAGTGCTGTGAAAACTATTTACATGTAGAATTCCTTCTGACTCTCAACTATCAGCTGCTGTGTAAGTCCTCACAGAGCTGCACTTCCTGAAGTGAAAAGTCTCCAAAAACCAGCAGGAGCTGAAAAAAAATTATAACCTGCTGTTTACTGGAAATAACTTTGGCTTCTCTGAAGACAAACCGCTCAAATATAAAGTTTTAAATGGCTAAATTGGACGGATCGCGTTTGTATCTTGTCCATTGTAAACAAGGAGCGCAGTTGACGCGAGTCTGGAAGTGACGTCATAATCGCGCGACGGGAAACCCCGTATTTATCGTGTGAAAAAAAAGGCGCTAATTTTAAACTGTTTTTGAGAGGAATTTTCATTCATTTCACATTGTTTTAGCAAAAACGATCAGAGGTCAATCTTAATATATATATATGTTGTGCCATTTTATGGAAAGTTAAAAGATGATGTCAGGGGAGCTTTAAACCAAAAGGTAAAGCCTTGAATTCGTATGCCTTGCCTTCGAATGCGAAGCGGAGGTATTTTCTGTGTCTCCTCCACACGCTCACGTGGAAATAAGCGTCTTAAAAATCCACAGTGCATGCGTAGTCTCCTGGTCTCACAGACTGGAGGACCTGCCGCAATGTAAGCATCTTGAACTTGAATGTTTTTATTCTCTTGTTCAGTGACCTGAGATCGAGGATCGGCCTCAGGGACTGATCTCTTTTGGGCACCAGGAAGTACTTGCTGTAGTGACCGGAACGTAGTTTGTGCTTTGGGACAATACTTATCACTCCTTTCTGTAGCATCGTTGATACTTCCTCCCTCAGCACGTGTGCGCGTGCTGGGTTGATGTTCGACTGCAGCACCCCGTGAAGGGGGGCGGTCCCTTGAGGAACTGCAGCCTGAGCCCGTGACGCACAGTCGTCATGATCCATTCGTTTGGCAGACATGCCCCTCAGGCCTGCGCGTGCGCCGTGAGCCTGGAAGGCATGTTTATCTGTTGTTTGTTTTGTGTGTGTGCGGGAGGGGTGGCCTTTGACCCCTCTCGCATGCTCCAGAGTGAGCTGGTCTGTCCTACAAGCCGTTTACGCATTTGCCGGCCCTCCCCGGCTCTCCCTGGCTCCTCCCTGCTTCTAACCCGGGTTCTGCATGTTCGCATTTTCCTTTTTTTCCCCGACTCCGCCCTCGTCATGGAACCATCTCCTCCGTGGTTCCAATCGGGCTCAGTTCTCCGGGCCCAGTTCACGTCATTTACTGCTCACATTTGATTCGTTGTTTGCAGCAGGGGCTGGACTGCTTCGTGTAGGGGCTGGACCAGAGGGCGGGACTAGCTGCGTGTTGAGTCATCAACTGCGACTGCTGTTAACCTCGCGTTCTAACAACAACAACCTCCATTTTAGAAAACATCATGTCTACTTCCAAAGCCCCCGCTGCGTGCGTTCCGTGGTCAAACGATGAAGTAAGCTTCTTCCTAAATTACCTCGCAGACGAGCGTGTGCAGAGGGAGCTGGACAGCAGCACACGAAATGAAAAAGTTTTCAAGCGTGCGTCTGAGGAAATGGCTGTGGCTGGCTTCACTCGGACCTCCAAGCAATGCCGGGAGAAGCTAAAGAAGATGAAATCAGACTACCGGACCATGAAAGACCATAACGGTAAAAGTGGACGAGGAAGGAAGGATTGGCGCTGGTTCAATAAAATGGACGAGATCTTTGGAAAACGGCCATCCAGCAACGGTAGCCAAATGGCTCTCGACTCAGCCACCCAAATGTTGGAGAGCGAGATGGAAGGTGAGCTGTTGTTACTTGTGTTTATTAGTCATCTTTTGTCTTCCTAAATAAACTGAAAAACGTGTACAGGCTGCTGGGTTTGTGGCTACTTTTCTGGCTAGCTATTGTTAAGCCACGCTTGAGGCAGCAGCTAGCCTCTTAGCACAACAGGCTAGCTAGCCTAGCACAACAGGCTAACGTAGTTCGTGTAACGTGTGTTTTTTCTTTTAAATTAGATCATTCGACGCCGTCTTCAACGCCAGCAGAAACTCCTGAGTCCTCTTCTACCGCTTCAGAGGAGCAAACGGGTGAATTGTGTTCACAACCAACCACACCACCAGTGTGCTCAGCTGGGAGGGCCTCAACTCCGGACTCCGCGGCCTCTGCTTCACGTGCTCAGCCAGGTGGGCTCAGTGTTTGTTTATGTAATGAAAATAACCCGCAAAAAAATAAATGTAATTCTAGCATAAAGACTGAACTTCTAACTAACTAGCAAACTAACAATACCTTTGGGAGTACATATAACTGTAGACAACTTTCTACTTGTTCTCAAAATGTGTGTATGTCATTTAATTAATCAATGTTTGACATATTAATAAAGGAATTAATAAATACGTTTCCGACACAAAACAATACTGTACATACTTAAATAAAAGTAGAAATATATGTCCTACATAATGCTGAAGAAAACAATTAAATATCTAAATAGATGAAGTAGATAAAGTACTATATAAAGTAGAAATATATATTTTAATGATAAATAAAATCATAAATATATGTATTGTTTATTATTTCAACAAGCAGAATTACATTGATAAGAAAAAGGAGAAGCTAAAAAATGCAAAGCAAAATATTTTAATATATTTTCAGAAAATCATGTGTTAAAAGTAATAAGCAGAAATATAAATATGATGAATATATATATTTCTGCTTTTATTTCTTATTATGTCAGTTTGGTCCTTCATAGACAGAAGTATTTCCAAATGTGTGTGTAATTTCCAATGCTCTGTGTTGGTTTTCAGGTTTGCGTTTCAGGAAACGCACCACACGCAACACCTCATATGCAGATTACATCCTGGCAATGCATGAGGAGTCTCGTGAGGACCGGATCCTGCAAGACCGCATTATGGACCGGCAGGTGGAGGAAGTACAGAAGGATCGGGAGCAGGAGGCCACCATCCGTCAACAGGAGATGGCGAACCGGAAGGCAGACGCTGGGAGCATGAGGCTGATTGCACGTCAGCAGAAACGCATAGCCGACTCCTTTGCCAAGCTTGTGGATGTGCTGGCTGCCAGAAAGTGAATTATTTATGTTTATGTTTATAAAATTGGTTCATTTTTTTTTACAAAAGAAGCAATACAAGACAATCTCATAATGATAGTGTACAAAAATGTAAAAAAATGGAAGATAGCAGAAAGAAGAGTAAATCTTATTATATCTGCTCCTTATCTCCAACAATCAGATTAAACGACAGTAGTCGAACCATGTAAACAATAATAATCTTCAACCAACTTTTTCCAACAATCAGGTTAAACAATAATATTCTTCAACCAACAGTACAAAATTATTAACTCTTTTTTAATTTTCTAACTAATACTAATACAGTACAAAATGACTAACACTTTCTAATTTTCTAACTAATTCAGTACACATTACGTTATTTCGCATATATATTTTTTAACACATTTATTTTGATCATTTTTTTAAATGTAAACATTGACTTGGCATTTTTAACTACATTCTCCAAGCCATTCCATAATCTAATTCCCTGAATTGAGGTAGAACGTCCATTCAAAATAGTTCTGAATTGTGGTTTTACAAACAACTCAGTTCCCTTAACATAACAACTTTGTCTTTTAACAAAGTGCATTTGGATATTTAAAGGTAATGCATTATTTTGAGCTCTATACATAACTGATAAAATATTATAGTCTACCAAATCATGGAACTTCAATAATTTTAGGTGATAAAATAATGTACTTGATGGATGACGGTAATGCTTTCTAGAGATAATTCTTACAGCTCTTTTCTGTAATACAAAAATAGGCTTTGTGATTGTGATTTGATATAAGCTTGAAGATTTTATCCTTTTTCATATTCTTTTAAATATTGGGTGTGCATTTTTGGGTTGTTTGTTAGGTTGTAATGCTGTTTATTTCAGTCTTCCTAGTTGTTTTTCTACGCTATCATTCTTGTGCAATAAACTTATTTCTTAAAATTTTGCTTTACTTGCACATGGCTGTGATCAGCAAACACATAAATAAATTAGATGGATTGGGCAGTGGCAGAACATATACATTACATGTACAGTACATATACTGTATACAGTACATATACTGTATACAGTACATGTACAGTACTGTATACAGTACATGTACAGTACTGTATACAGTACATGTACAGTACTGTATACAGTACATGTACAGTACTGTATACAGTACATGTACAGTACTGTATACAGTACATGTACAGTACTGTATACAGTACTGTATACAGTACATGTACTGTATACAGTACATGTACAGTACTGTGTACATTACTGTATACAGTACATGTACAGTACTGTATACAGTACTGTATACAGTACATGTACTGTATACAGTACATGTACTGTATACAGTACATGTACTGTATACAGTACATGTACAGTATACAGTACATGTACAGTACATGTACAGTACATTTACTGTATACAGTACATGTACAGTATACAGTATATGTACAGTATACAGTCCATATGCTGTATACAGTACATATACTGTATACAGTGCATGTACTGTATACAGTATTTTAACCGTATACAGTACAAATACTGTATACAGTGCATGTACTGTATACAGTATTTTAACTGTATACAGTACATATACTGTATACAGTACATATACTGTATACAGTACATATACTGTATACAGTACATGTACAGTACTGTATACAGTACATGTACAGTACTGTATACAGTACATGTACAGTACTGTATACAGTACTGTACAGTACTGTATACAGTACATGTACTGTATACAGTACATGTACAGTACATGTACTGTATACAGTACATGTACAGTATACAGTATATGTACAGTATACAGTCCATATGCTGTATACAGTACATATACTGTATACAGTGCATGTACTGTATACAGTATTTTAACTGTATACAGTACAAATACTGTATACAGTGCATGTACTGTATACAGTATTTTAACTGTATACAGTACAAATACTGTATACAGTGCATATACTGTATACAGTGCATATACTGTATACTGTACATGTACTGTATACAGTATATAAACTCCATACAGTTTATATACTGTATACAGTATATAAACTGTATTCAGTTTATATACTGTATAGAGTATATATAGTGTATATATACTGTACATATATATGACAGTGTATAGTATGTTATAGATTCAAAATATTTATGTGTATTGAACCAACAACAACTGACATTTTGAGTACTTTTAATGTACAGTAAATCAGACTGTCATACAATGTTTACATTTAATGAACAGATAGGAATATGGACATTTCACATCACGTTACGTTGCAGCAGCTGGACAAGGGCATTGCGTACAGCAGTTCCTGCTCCACCTCCATTTGCAGCGCCTCCAGCACGATCTGGGCCAGCGGGTTCCACATCCCAGGTGTCGTCATACGTCGCCCGATGACTTTCGCACAGATTGTGCAAAGCACAGCAAGTTGTCACCATAATTCTGACAAGGTCTATGTCACACTCGTTCTTCTGCAGCAAACAACGCCACCTTCCTTTCAACCGTCCGAAAGCGTTCTCAACCACTACTCTCGCCCGACTGAGCTTGTAATTGTAAGTTTGCTGCTCCTGTGTTAAACGTCCATTGTCAGAAAAAGGCTTCATTAGCCAGTTCTGTAAAGGGTATGCAGAGTCTCCGAGGATGTAGTAGCCGACACTGACACCCTCGATGTCTCTGGTGTGCGGTGGAAAAAGCCGTCCTTGCGCTGCCAGTTCCCCCAGCGAAGACAGTCTCAGCACTCTCGAGTCATGCAAACTACCTGGCTGTCCAGAACTGATGTTCCAGAAGAGGCCGTCTCCATCAACAACACCCTGAAGGAGAATGGAGTGGCAGCTCTTGCGGTTAAAATAGTCTTTGCGGTACTCAGATGGTGCTTTGATTTCAATGTGGGAACCGTCAACAGCACCCACACACTGGGGGAGACCCCACCTCTCCTCAAAACAGGCTGCCATCTCATTAAAGCGTTCAGGAGTTGGAAATTTAATAAGCTCAGGTACCATTAAATCATGTACAGCTGTACAAAACTCTTGAACACAATTACATACTGTTGTTACGCCAACACCAAACAGATGCCCTATGCTCCTGTACTCTGATCCTGTAGCTAGCTTCCACAGAGCAATCCCTACTCTTTTTTTTAATCCCACACACTTCCTAAATGTAGAGTCTTTCCGCTCCAATGCTGGTCGTAATTTGGAGCAGATGTACTTAAAACTTTCCTCAGACATACGGAAGTTTTCAATCCATTGCCTTTCGGTGAATGTTGGAACCACATTGTCCCACCAGTTAGAGCTGCGTTCGTAGGCCCAGACAGACGGTCCCCGTAGGCAGCACATCATCTAAATCGGACAACAACAAAATAAAAACATTACTAATGACTTAATAGTAAGTTCAAATATAGATAAACATCTAGACAAATGTCCCGGGCCATTAGTGGTCATTCAGATACACTAAATAGCAACTACTTTCATAACCAAATCATGTAACATCAAGCTAATTATGCTAGCAGGCTAACCGCTTACCAGTCGACGCTGTCTCGCTGTTTTACGTTGCTGTACAGCCATGCAGAACCTTCGGAACCACTGTGCTCTACGTCGCCTCGCGATTTTTCGTCTGACTCGATATCTCTCTCGACGTTCACATATCGCTTTTAGTACTGCAGTGTGTAACTGAAGCACTTCGATCAGCAGCATCAACACACACATGAGCTCCGCGTCCTCCATGTTCGGCTTTGTTGATGGGTCGCAGACAAACTGACGTCATATCCTTTTTGAGCTTTTCGGTAAGAACTGCCCACCCACGTCAAGTGAATACCCCACCCACGTCAAGTGAACACCCCACCCACTTCAAGGCTTGCTCTCCGGACAGTGCGCAATCAACGAGGGCGGGCCAGAGCTGGCTCTGGGCCAACCAGAGACGAGCGGGACCGGGGAGGGCCGGCAAATGCGTAAACGGCTACAGAGGACTCTGCGAGGTCTGACTGCCTCAGGCAGAGCTTGTGCATCCTACTGCGGTTCATAGTCTGACCTAGTAGTTTGTGTTTCACAAAAGTGGGGCTCGAGTCAAGAACCAGGGCAGTCTGTGCTTTGGTACTTTTATTTTTGTGTATGGATGAACAAGTTTTTGTTTTTATTACACACACAGTAAACGAGTCATAGTTCGTGCACATACACACATGTCACCAGCTCCTCGTAATGTTTTACAAACAAAGTCTGGGCTCAAAAAGTTCAGTTCCCGTACCACTTGGACGGGCAAACCTGTAAAATTATGATTTCGTCCTGTTTCATCAGGCCTGAATCTGCTTCCCGCCTGGGTTTACCGAAGAGGTCCTCAGCCGAGCCGCCTGGCGATGAAAAGGCTCACCGTCGCAAGCAGATCTCTTCTGTGGGGGGCGACGTATGGGCTCCCTGGGGGGCAAAACTTTTTCTTGGTAGCCCCTCACGGAGGGCTTCCGCCTGTTTACGCCTTTGCTCTAGCCTGGCCTGGATGCGTTCCAGAGCTCCTCCGAAGATTCCCGTCGGCTTGATCGGGTGTTATAAATTCCCCTAGTATTTATGCATTGTTTTGTTCAGGCATCTTGTTAGACAGCTAATTTGTATTTTTTACGTTACACAGCTAATTCGTATTTTTTACATCAGGCATCTTGTTAGACAGCTAAGGGGTCCTTGGGGATATAACAGAGCTGAGCAAAAGCCGTTGGTTTTCATAGCCGTTGGTGGTGTAATAGTTGATGCCTGTCTGCGTTTGTGACAAGGGTGAGTTTATATAACATTAATGAGCGCTAATTTCTTCTTTCATATATAAATGGGGTGGCGATTTTTGGCGCAAATATGAGACAGTCCAAGAAATGTTTATTTCATGCTGAAAGTTCTGTCTTATTGTAATATTAAGGGTAAGCTATATTAGCTTGTTCTTATTTAGCCGTTTTCTTTTATTTCAGATACCAGACAGACAGAAAAGGGACAGTTAATGCCAGTTACTGTCAGTTGTGAAGAATAGACAGCTCATGAAAGAGAAACTTCATGCTGTAAACTAACTGGATAGTTAATTAAACTCCCAAGAAAACACTATCTTGCTGTGTGTCAAGACTCGCTCTCTGATCAGAGTGTCTGTGGATGAAGTGCTCCAGCTAAACTCCTCAAAATCAACATACAGTCCTAACTCTCCACAACATATGGTCCTTCTGAGCCGGATTACTTCACTCATATCAGCAAAATGGACACATCAAGATTAACAGAACGGCCACGACAGCTACCAGCTCACCTCCAGGACTACCAGGTTAGCCTTCCTCAGTCGCTAATGTCTTATGCTGCCCCTCATCAGGATGACAACCTAAGTGCCAGTGCACAGCAGCTGCAGTCACTCAGCCTGCAGACCAAGTCTGCTATTCAGCATGGCCAGCTACTTTCACTCGGGCTATCACAGTGTCATTTCCCAGCGGCGGCAGTCGATAAGGCAAGCCAGTACAACACAGTACTACAAGCTAATACCCAGCCTGGCTCACCAGTGGGGTGTGAAAGGACCCCATCTCCTGCCCTAAGTGAAGGCAGCCTGCAAAGTTATCCCATCACAGATGACTGCTCAAGTGAACCTAGTTCTCTAGCATCCCAACAAGCAACATCTTTTAAGTTAAGTCTTCGGCCAGACAGTACAACCTGGTCTCTTCCAGTTAGGGCTGGGCGATATGGAAAAAATCATATATCACGATATGGACTTTTTTATATCACGATAACGATATATATCACGATATAAAAAAAAAACTTTGGACCAAATTTTTCCTGTACACACATACACATCGTGTTGTATATATACAACACGATGTGTGTGTGTGTACAGGAAAAATTTGGACCAAAGTTTTTATTTTATTTTTTATTTTATTTTACTACAGATACAGTTACAATTATAAGAATGTGAACAAAAAGAACAAGGAAATTTGGACCAAAGTAGAAACTTTGGTCCAACTTTGGACCTACTTTGGTCCAAATTTTTCCTGCAGGTGGCGGTAAAACAACGGCTGCTAATAAAACCCACGAAGAAGAAATCCGCTCTGACTGGAATCTGGAGTAAACAAGGCAAAGAAACAGAAAAGAGAACGTTGCGTTTGATTCCGGTTCTGTTGTGTCTCTGGTCTGTTTTGTATTGGTTAACTGGACCCGAGTTCGGACTCGGTTGAACTTCGTGTCCTCTGGACCCATTTTGTCTCCGAGTTTCAGCGGAGCTAAATAATGGAAGCTAACAAGGTGAGCTTCCCCTCTTTTTGGTAAAAGTTCTTCTTCTTGGGCTGCCTGCGCAGCTGTTTCTCCATGTTGTGACACCCATAGATATCTGGTGACACCGGCTTCATGCCGGCTGCGTCTCTGTTGAACTCGAGTTTAACAACGTAAAGCATGTGTCGCAAACCCGCGCGTGCGTCAAACATAAAGCAGCGCCGTCATCTCGCAAAACCACAATATGAAGCTTCTTTGCGACCGTTATTTTTTTATTCTTATTTATCACGATAGAGACGATAGAAGGAAAGTAGCACGATAGACACGTTTCTATCGTCCCCACGATATATATCGTCATATCGCACAGCCCTACTTCCAGTTACATTAACATCTACATCACAGTTTGGAGCTGACATCAGGCAACCACTCTCCACTACAATGAGCATGTTACAACCCACAATATCTACGTTATACCAACCAGCCTATCAAATAATGAATCCCGTGACTACAGCTGTAAATGCTCAACAATACCAGCCCAATTATACAGGTCCAGCCCATACAGAATACCAGCCACATCCAGCTGTGTCAACACCAGCACGTCAACCCCTGGCTCCAGCAACACCACGTCATGTGCTGCAACCCACATCACTATCAAACAATATTATGCTTCAGTGCCAGAACCTCTACACCCCTATGGCAGTGCCACAGCCTGTGTATCAGCCCACACAAGGTAACACCACACAGCCTGTGTATCAGCCCACACAAGGTAACACCACACAGCCTGTGTATCAGCCCACACAAGGTAACACCACACAGCCTGTGTATCAGCCCACACAAGTTAATGTTGCACAGCCTGTGTATCAAACTGCACAGCCGGTGTATCAGCGCACACAAGTTAATGCTGCACAGCCTGTGTATCAGCATACACAAGTCATCACTGCATCTCCTGTGCACCAGCCCCCACCAATTATTACTATGCAGCCCATCTTGCAGCCGCCAGGTAATCAGCCAGGTCCATCTCCACAACCTGTTCTCCAGCTTCAACCTCCTGCAGTACAGACGGTCTACCAGCCAGTGCCTGTCATGGTAGGGCCAGCTCCCCATGGATACAGTTCTTTCCTGCCACAGTACACCATGCCACAGTCCACATACAGTTTCCAGCCGCCGAAGCAGCCTGTTCCTGTACCTGAACTGCCCAAGCTGGTTCATGATAGTGAGAGAGAATTTACTGACCTTAAGATGGCACTAGACCACCTGCTCAGCCCCCATACAGAGCTGTCGGAGCACTACAAATACCGTGTACTTATGGAGCGTCTAGTCCTGGAGGAGGCCAAGCTGATTGCTCAGTCTTGCAGACATTATACCCAACCTTACACAGCTGCTATGGAGGCCCTACAGAGGCAATATGGACAACCACATCAGCTAGCACAGAGTGAGATTGCTACTATCCTAAACGCCCCTGATGTAAGATCTGGGGACACAAAAGGCTTCCAGAGCTTTGCCCTCAGTGTTGACCTGCTAGTAGGAATGCTCACTTCATTAGAGGGACCAAATGGTACAGAAACAATGTCAACTGGTCACGTCGACAGACTGTTGAGTAAGCTTCCCAGGTACTTGAGAGACAGTTTTGTAGAGCACCTCCAGATACAAGGACGTTTCAACACAAGTCAACTCAACCCCTACAACCTCAGAGACCTTGCCAGCTGGCTCAAAGTAAAGGCAGAAGCTCAAAGACTCTCTGCAAAAATGGCACAGCGCCACCGCCCTGAAGAGCCACCTGCCTCCAGGAGAGAAAGACACGCTCCAGCTCCAAAGCCTCGAGCACAATCTGTTTCTGTCTATCACGGCTCTGATGAACTCAAAGCTGATAACAGTCTTCCTGCAGAGGCAGCCCACTCAGACTTCAAGTCACAAAGATTCAAGAAGCTATGTCTCTTCTGTAAGAGCACAGAACACTATCTATCCCAATGCTCTGTTATTGTACAGCATTCACCAGAAGAAGTCAGGAGATGGCTTGAACGTGGTAAGCGCTGTCATAATTGTGGGAGGACCGACCACCAACCTGAAGCCTGCACTTTAAAGAAACCATGCAGTGAGTGTCAGGAGATTCATCTGAGAGTTCTACATGATGTTGCCAAGTCAGACTCGCGTGTCTACCTCATCACACCACGCGACCAAGTCACGTTCGGCACCTCTAAGCGAGGAGGAAAAGTGTATCTCAAGGTGGTGCCCATCCTAATAACTCACGGCCGGAGGTCACTGAAGACCTATGCCATCTTGGATGATGGGGCTGAAAGGACAATAATCCTACCAGCAGCTGCCCAACGTCTAGGCCTTAAAGGTAAAGCAGAGACCCTCACTCTACGCACCATTCACCAAGACGTGGCCCATCTGGCTGGTGAGTCTGTTTCTTTCCATGTTGCCCCACTAGGGCACTCTAAGGAGCGCCACCACATTAAAAATGTCTATACAGCAGGCCAGCTAGCTTTAGCAGAACAATCATACCCTACAACTGCATTACAGAGACGTTACCGCCATCTACAGGGTCTTCCAATCCCTGACTTTAGTTAAGTGCAGCCGTTGCTATTAATTGGTGCTGACTGCACACACTTGATCACAGCAAAGGAGCCAGTGAGATTCGGTCCAAAGGGCAGCCCAACAGCAATCCACACAAGCCTTGGTTGGGCACTTCAGGGTCCAGACAGTATGGATTCTACTGCTGCTTCCTGTTATCTCACGACCAACCCAACTACCAGAGCTGCTGTCCTCCAAGCACCACTGAGGGTACACTCTCCAGTTCCAGCAGCACCTCAGCAAGCCAGCCAGTCAGAGCAGGAGCTCTCAAAGATGAAGGGTCTCCTACAAAGTGCTGAGGAACAGAACACTGAACTCACTGAGCAGCTGAAGAATGCTAATGCCACGGTTGAACAGTATCGATCTGTGGTACTGACTCTGGAAGATAGCCTGAAGAAAGAGAAAGAGTTACGTTCTCTAGAGGTCAGACTGAAGGAGTCAGAGGAGGTGCAGAGGCAGCTGAAAAAAAGGTTTTTAGAGTTGGAGAAGATGGAGCTGCAGGAACAGGAGGAGAGAAGGAAGGCTGTGGACACAGTGGAGAAACAAGTCTGTGAGCTGCAGCGGAGTCTGAAGGCCAGCCAGGCAGAGCAGCAAGAACAGCTGAAGAAGTTGGAGACGATCACTTTCTGCAAGAAACCAACAAGATGCTGAAAGTGGACAGGGATAAACTGGGACAGGAGCTTCAGCAGGCTCAGGCTAAAGTGAAGAAGCTCCAATCAGATGTCAACCCATTGCACAACTCTCTGTCTGTACTGTCAGAGAAAAATGGCTCCCTGCAGGCTGATAAGAGGCTGCTGGAAGAAGACCTCAAACGACTTAAAGCCAGAGTACAACAACTTGTTAGCCAGCAGAAAGATGGGGATCTTGAGAAAAAGCAGAAACTCACAGCTGAAAGAGAGACTCAGCCCAAGCGCATAGCACAGCTAGCTGAAGAAACAGGCGAGCTGAAGACTGAGCTGACCAGATCCAACGCCAAGCCCTTAGGCTATGTTTCATCAGACATAGCTGATCCTGATCCAGTGACGCCAAATATGTTGTTGATGGGGCGGCGGGACGCCTCCTTACCCCAGCGTCTTACGCTCCTGACACCGTCACAAGAAGACTTTGGCGCCACTGTCAGATGATGGTGGACCACTTCTGGGTGCAGTTCCTGCGGCATCACCTTCCGTCCTTGCCAGTTCAGCAGAAGTGGAGGCGGCCTACTGATGACCTCACGCAGAGCACAATCGTCATGATCGTTGATCCCCAGCTTCAGAGAGCACAGTGGCCCATCAGGGAGGTTGTCAAGGTGATCGAGAGTGCAGACGGTCGGATCCGGTCAGCTGAGGTTCGGATTGGACCAAGAAGACTTACCTGCGGCCGGTATCACGTATGGTCCAGCTGCCGGCCATTCCACCTGATGATGGACAAACTACAGGGACTCCACTTCATCTTAGGGAATTTAATAGACTTTACATAATAGCTAGGCTATTCTGGGGGCGACTGTTATAAATTCCCCTAGTATTTCTGCATTGTTTTGTTCAGACATCTTGTTAGACAGCTAATTCGTATTTTTTACGTCAGGCATCTTGTTAGACAGCTAAGGGGTCCTTTGGGGAAATAATACAGCTGAGAAAAAGCTGTTGGGTTTTATAGCCGTTGGTGTTTTTATCATGGATGCCTGTCTGCGTTTGTGACAAGGGTGAGTTTAATACACCATTAATGAGCGCTAATTTCTTCTTTCATTTATAAATGGGGTGGCGATTTTTGGTGCAAATATGAGACAGTCCAAGAAATGTTTATTTCATGTTGAAAGTTCTGTCTTATTGTAATATTAAGGGTAAGCTAAGCTACATACAGTATTAGCTTGTTCTTATTTAGCCGTTTTCTTTTATTTCAGATACCAGACAGACAGAAAAGGGACAGTTAATGCCAGTTAATGTCAGTTGTGAAGAATAGACAGCTCATGAAAGAGAAACTTCATGCTGTAAACTAACTGGATAGTTAATTAAACTCCGAAGAAAACACTATCTTGCTGTGTGTCAAGACTCACTCTCTGATCAGAGTGTCTGTGTGGATGAAGTGCTCCAGCTAATCTCATCAAAATCATCATACAGTCCTAACTCTCCACAACAAGTCCCATTTTTTTTGTTGCATACTTTACACGTCCTGTGACTCATAGGCAGAAGCAACATATTTACGCATTTTTCCCCCAGATTTATAAACCAAATTTTGGCTGAGATATGGCCGTTTTCCTTCATTCTGACTGAAGAAATTGAACACTATCATTTTTCAGCTGCTAGATGGCACCAAAGTAGTAGTAGCAGTATGGCATGCTGTTGCATCCTGTAATGGGTAAAAGTGTCTATAATGACAAATTCAAAAAAGTTCAAGACAAAAACAACTGGATTTTATTCATTATACTTTATGATTAATTGTTTTTGTCTTGAACTTTTTTGAATTGACCATGTCCTAGATGACTGAGAATCGTCACCAGCTATTAATGACACAATCGGCTTGCCATTACCTACCACCCTTATTCTGCTCGCTGCTTGGAGCAACTGTCAAATCTGCTTCGTTTTGCTGTACCTCACTGGCTAAATGCAGCTAATTTGACCTTTAAAGTGCATTTATTAAGTAAAAGTTCAACTGAGACACACATTTGCTATATTTTCGAGCAAACAAATAATTGTTTTTAGGTGCTTTTTACATTAAATTCTGAAGAAATGCACAGCGTTCCTCCTTCCTTTTTTCATGTTTCCTATGCACTCCTGGGAGCACAGAGGCAGTGAATACTTTTGAAATACAGCTGATTTGACCATTAAAGTCCTTTTATTAAGCAAACGTTAGATTGAGATCCACCTTAAAATCGAGCAAACAAATAATTGTTTTTTAGGTGTTTATCTTGTTAAATTTTGAAGAAACGCACAGTAACTTGTCCCTCTGCGCATTCCTACTTCCGTGTATTGGCTTTTGAAATACAGCTGATTTAAATGTCAAAGTACATTTATTATGTAAAAGGTAGACTGAGACACACCTTTGCTATAACGGCGAGCAAACGAATAATTGTTTTTAGGTGGCTATCTTGTTAAATTTCGAAGAAATGAACAGCGGCTTGTCCCTCTGCACGTGCCCACTTCAGCGAATCGGGATTTGAAAATGCAGCAGATTTGATGGTCAAAGTGCATTTAATTAAGGAAAAGTTCGACCGAGACACACCTTTACTATAATTTTGAGCAAACAAATACAGGGAGTCCTCGACTTACGAACGAGTTCTGGACCTACGGGCCGTTCATAACCCGATTTTGACTTAAGTCGGGGACCACCTGAGCCGCCACTGATACACGTACATGTACGTAATGAACAGTTACCAAGTTACGTATCCTAACACAGCCACATAATTATCAAAAAACACAGACAATGCATTACAGTACTGTACATTTTTAACCTTGATAAAAATATAATTTCTTACTTTGAGTTGGACAAGCCTGTCTCCGTCTTTAGCATGTTAGCTCTTGCACGTCCGAGCCCCGCAGCTTCGTGCTGCTTCACGCAGTCCAAACTGTTTACAGGAAAGACTGTTAGCATGTTAACTCCATACATTTGGAGCCATCATGAAAGGAAAAAGAGTTAATAACTTACTGGAGCCGTTTCTCCGCGGTGTTCATCCAAAAAGGCTGTCCCGCGTTAGCTGATGTTAGCCCCGCAATTAGCATGTAAGCTCATTGCGCCTCCGGTGCATCTCGCTGTCCGGTGGTGGGCAACCAACCGCTATGGAACGCTAAAGCACTAATCCGCTAATAACGGACCTAAACAATCTGTTAGCACATTAGTGGTCTGACTAACTTTCATAATTCATAAGTGGATTTGCGCTTTCTAAGATTAAAAATCAGTACCGCTAATAGCAATTTATTTACAAGACCTCGTTTTCTTGAACAGCTGAGGGTTTGGCTGTCAATGTTTCACAACATGGATGATTTATCCAACAGCGCCCCTCGCATACACACAGAAATAATGAGAGGATATAGCCTTCCTGCCAGTCTCTTTCAGTCACAGTTCTGATCCCACAATGCTTTGTGTCTGCTTACATACCAGGAAGACAATGGTTACAACTCCTATCCCAGCAAAAACACTGTTAACGTTTGTAATCCAGAGACTAAAATTTTGTATGTATTGATTTATTTTACTTTAAAATAGGAGCTCCTTTAAAAAAAAACAAAGAAAGAAGAAGTTTAAACGCTGGAGCTCTATCCACCTCTTTTTCCAAAAGCTCATGGGGACAGCCATGACAGTCCTGTCCCGCCCCTTCCCAGGTTGAGTCTACGCGGGCTGCTGTGAAAAACATGCTGGGACAACAGTTAATTTCCTCTCGTTTTTTTATTTTTTTGGGTTGTTTCTTGCTAGGTTACAGGATGTTACAGCCTGTTATACGTTTGAGCAACGTGCTGTTGTAAACGTGAAGGATCTATCTCCATCAAAGTAGCTGACAGGCAGCAGCTCCTTCCTCTGTCTGAGTCTGGCTCAGAACTGCTCTCAAAGACGTTGCGCTTGTCTTTGAAGATTGCAGAAAATATATAACTACTTTATCATCAACTTGTTAATTAATTAAAGAGCATGTTTTTCAACTTTTTACATTTTACTTGTGACATTACCTTGCACAGTGTACGTTAATTGAATTAACACTGCAGAAATTATTTAAAAAATAAAAATAAAATAAAGGTTCAATGAATAAAAAGAATAAAATTATTTAAAGCTGAACACAGACATCTAGTGGTCAAATGGAGCTGTTGCTCCATTTGACCTGCATAGCATGGTTTGGTTCCTTGTGATCCCATAATGCATTGCAGCGCCTCTTCAGTTTTCCAGTAAACAGTTAAAATAACTTTATCGATGCATTTTTAATGATAAATCTACAATAAACAGAAAAAGAAGCAGCCGAAATAGCAATCCAATCCTCAACAACACATTCAACAACTTTTAAAATTTTGGACCATTAGGGAAAGGTGTATTGAAGAAGATGACATCCCGAGCGAATCGCGGCTTAGAGGTAAGATCAGGTGCATAATTGTTCATGCACCGGTAGGTGGCAATGTAATGCAAATATTGCAAAACTTGTCAACTACCATTTATTGAATGTAAATAGTGGATTAGTCTAGCTTCCAATACATTTCTTAAGACATTTGTGCTTTTGAAGTTGTGGAACTAAATTAATTAATGAGGGTTTTAGAAATTGTGGAACTAATTTATGGATTAGCGTTGCCCAACACTGTCGCTGTCTGTTGCTTCACGCGGTCCACAGTGTCCTTTTCCTTCGCCCATCCGTCCTCCACAAAACCGCCGTTCAGCTCCCAGCTCTGATCGGACACGGTCCGTCCGAAGCCGGCTGTGCGGCCGGAGCTAACTGAAGCTAACCGCAAAATAACGGACAACTTTGCCATAGCTGCGCCCGTTAGCTCGTTGCTCCTCCAGTGCAGCTGCTGTCTGCTGCTTCATGCGGCCCAAAGCCTTGTTTCCTTCGTCCACCCGTCCCTCCGCAAAACCGCAGTTCAGCTCCCAGCTCTGATCGGAAACGGTCCGTCAGAATCCGGCTGTGAGGCTGGAGCTAACTGGAGCTAACTGGCTAAACTGG
>JBBPBX010005708.1:0-37500 GCA_038048925.1 Garcialebias charrua | reverse complement strand
AGCAACAGACACCACTGCCAGTGTGAGCACTGGTGGGGCAGAACAATTACCAAAATTGTTTTTATAAAACAACCATCAGCACAAAGGACAGAGAAGAAGAAATGAAAATAAATATTTCATGGATTCAGCCTGGAGTTTCTATATTGTCTAAAAAAAATTGCTTGACAGCAGTTTGACAGTATAAAAAAAGAAGATCATACAAAAACAAAACTATCAGACCTTTTGTTGTCAGAAATAGAAACAGTTTGTGAGCTTCAAATAAAAACAGATTGTCTGTGCAAAAAACCTCTGCATGTGATAAAGGCATATTTTCATTTAGATCAACGCAAAAGAAAGAGAAAGATGCTGTCCAAACATTGCAAAGGTTTTAACTGACATGTTGGATTAAAATGTATGAAATTTGGAGAGACATAAACTCTCTGAGGAAGATAAAATACTTTTTTGTTTTGAGATATTGCTGCAGACAAAAGAAGTGCCTGCAGCAATCATGAACTATATTTCAACTTGAAAAATAGAAAAAAAAAACTGCATCAAAACTTTGCTTAAAACATTATATCAGTTTTATTCCATTTAATGTCTAATTGAATGATTTTATTTAATATAGTTGCACTAACTTTACCACAGCCTAAAGTCTGTGCAAATATATTAAATGAATAAAAACATAACATTAATGATAACAGTAAAAAATACGTTTTTTTTTTTTTTTAAGAACCATTTTGAACTATACTCAAAGTAAATTTAACTCAAACAATGAAGGAAACCATTTGGAATCATCAACTAAACTGTTGTTAAATTTGTGAGAAAAAAATTATAGTTGTTTTGCACAACAATCGATATTGTGTGACATATTAGAAATTGGAGCAACTGTTGAGGATGACTCTAAGCTACTATAACGTCAAAATTTAGCAAATCTTTAGCTTTGGCTCTAACAGTTTTTGTCAAAATTGCATGTAAGCATTTGCAGATGTAGTTCAGTTACTACTACACCGACACTCAGATCAAAATCTTTAAAACTGCATGTTAAGGGTCTTTTCCCCCTGTTTCTACTGTCAATTATCTATTGCAGCCTTCTTTAAACAGTTTTATTACAATATTACAGTGATTTAAAATACAAACACAGGTTCATGAGATATTTTCCCAAAGACATGGGAACAAACTTTACTGCCATTTGACAGTATTATGTTACACTTGATAATGTTTTAAGCAAAACTTGGACACATGTTTTGTGAATTTTCCAAAACTAGCATTTAGTACTCAAAAAGTTTGAAAGACAGTAAAAAATATTCCGGTTAATATAAAAATTGGGAGATTTTGTTGAAAGTAAATATTCATGTATCCTACCTTCTTTGCAGTGGAAGTGCACAGTCATGTAGCTTCTCAGCTCAGGACAAAGGTCATCAAATGAGTCCATAACTTCAGTGATCCGGCAGACTTGATGACCTTGACAGTGAGCTGGGAAATAACACACCAGTGATAATAACAGAATGGACAATGCTTTAATAACTAACATTGTGTGGTATTTACTGTCATCCACATACGGTAAAGGTGGTGCTTACATAGCACCTTTCTATTTTATCATGATATTTAATGAGGTTTACAACACAATCTGTACCCTAATTTACCTCCACACACACTCACACAGCACTCTACTAAATCTCTACAAAGCTAATCAAACAAATAATTCTATAGAGACTGATCAATGCTTAGATAAAATTCATACACTAACGGGACACACATCGAAGGCAAAGAGGGGTTCAGTGTCTTGCCCAGAGACACTTCAACATGATACTGCTGGTGGAATCGAACCCCCAACTCTCCCATTGGAGGATGGCTGCTCTAACCACTCCGCCACATCTATTGGAGGTTAGATGATGTATAAAGAACTGGGTGAATGAGATGAAACTGATATTGTGCTCCATTGTAGGAAAACTAATGGAAACGAGTCTAAAATGTTTGAAATGAAAAATGGATTGAAGGTGAAAATAAAGTGTAACAACAAGGAAATATTCAAAATAAATGTTTAGGAGCTAAACATGTTCATACTGTAGTTTTTTTTTCTTTTTCTCATCTGCTCACACAGACTCATGTTCATGCTGCTGTTATTCAGCGTATTGTTTTTGCATTATTAAGTGTTTAGCGTATTTCTTAGTTCATATCTTAGATCTTGCAAAGTATTACTGTTTTCTTTTACAATGTATACTTTTGTTGGATTTAACTGGGACCTTGTGTACACAATTTCGGTCCACCACATGTACCACACGCAGTGAAATTACAATAAAGAAAACCGTCCTTGAAAATTTACTTTGATACTTTGACTCAAATTATTTTGACCCAGTTTTTCTTTCTTTCATTTCTTGTTTTATATTTTAGTCTACTTTTGTTTCACTTCCTGCTCCTTTTGTCACACCTGCTTTTGTCATGTTAACAGCGCACCTGTTAATTATGCTCATGTTTTCCTCTGTGGGCGCACATACTTGTGTTTTTATCAGCTTTGTGTGTATTAATGTTGTCTTTTTGCAGTTCTGATTCTGTTTTGCTTCTTGTTCCCACCTGGTCATTTCAGTTTATTCATCAAACATGATTTTTATCAGTCTGTTCCCTCAGAATGGGTCATGGTAATACACCCCTGCTTTGGATTCATGATACATTTTTTTCCCCAAGGTAATTTTGTTTTAAAGTGTGTAGACTGACTTATTCACTCATTTTGAACAAGTGCATCCAATGTTTTGACAGGTTATCCTGCAATAATTTAATTGTAATAATTTAATTGCATAACTTAAATAATCTCTGTGATGTAGCAAATATTAGAAGCAATAAATAAACATTTGTATCTCTTTAGTGAGCCTTTAAAAATGGCAATGCCATGTTAAAGGTTCAGTCTGCAGTTTCTGTAGAACAGCAGCACTTAGAAAAAATTTCAACAAGCAAAGCATTCTGATCCCTCCCCCTCAGAGCCATATATGGCTCTGCCCCCTTGTGGTCTGTTGAAATTTGAATTCAAGCTCTGTTTTTATTGGCTGATTCAAATTCAAGCTCGGTTTTTATTGGCTGGTTACAAACTTTGTTTTTATTGGCTGGAAAATGGCGGGTCACTTTTTCTTTTTAGAAATGCTTATTTACCACCTGGAGAAGCAAGGGGACAATATTTTTTTTTTGTTTTTTCAGAGATTACCTCTCTAACATCAATCTAGTGACAGAGTGAAGAAATATGTTAAAATATATATTGTTTGAAAAGTTACAGACTACATTACAATCTTACATACCCCAGCTTTAAACAGCTTTCAGCAGTTTTATTTAGTTTTATTTATTAAAAGTTAATCATTAAAGTGTTTCTGAATGTTGAAAGTAAGGTTCAGTAAGATATCAATATCACATGTGTAAAATAAAAATTAAAAATAAGTCTTATTTTGGTGCATTAGGGAGTGGTGGAGGGGATTTTAGAGAAGGTGGGCCTGTGATTGGAAGATTGCCAGTTCAACTCCCGATACTAACAACATCAAAATTTGGGTGAAAAAGGTGAAGCGCCCACACCTTCCTCCACCCTCATCTGACCCACCCTGGGCCCTATAGTAGCTCTCTGCTCCACACTGAGGGCTGTGGTAACTCAGTGGTCTGTGGTTGTGTCAGGACGCACATCCAGTATAAGAATAATTGCCAAATCTTCATGTGATAGTTCACTGTGGCAACCCCTGAAGTAGGGAGCAGCCGAAAGGAAACAAATAATAAAATTCGTGTGCGGATGTGATGTTACCTTCAACAAATCACCTGTTTCTGTAGATATGAGAGGCTGTTTACTCAAAGCACTGCAAAAATTAAGCACTGTGATCATATGTCTGGTAAAGATTTTCTATTGAAACCTAAGCAGATTTTCATTTTGATGAATAAATGTGTGCCAGCAAGTTGAAAAGAGGGGAACACAGAGCAGACACAGTTTTACTAATTACAGTAGTTTCATCTGTTAACGTAGCATGCTTGTTCATTTACAGGTAATCCTTTATGGATTGAAGGTGAAAACCCGAAGAACTGAGATAAAATACAAACTCCTTACTCAAAAATCTTAGCTAGGACTGGAAATGGTCTTGCTCTTACTGTGGAGCATCTTTTCACCCATTCTGAGTTATTATTATTATTATTTTTATTTATTTTTTATTTTTATTTTTCAAAACAAAAATGGACCATTAAATTTTATTAAATAATTAATCATTACAAAGTATTATTATTTGTATTATTATTATTTTGTATTATTATTATTATTATTATTATTAATAATAATAATAATAATAATAATAATAATAATAATAATAATAATAAATAATAATAATAATAATAATAATAATAATAATTATTATTATTATTATTATTATTATTATTATTATTATTATTATTATTGAAATAATAATTATTTATAATAATTCATTTATTCGAAAAACACCCAAAGTGTGAAACCTCCAACATTGCAGTTAAAGGTCCAGACCATTTGAGGTGCCCCCGGACCTGTTCTAAAAATAGCACAACTCACTACTAAGCTGCATTTAAAATGTCATTTTATTCAGTTGTTATTCTTTTTTTGTATTTATATATATTTTAAAATGTCTTTCTTAAAAATATGTTCTTACAAATATGTTTATTATACATTTTATTCAATTCACGCTTTGTTATTTCCGAAGAGTTTATCAAACTGGTGCCCTTTGTATGACTCCGTACCCACGAAGTAGCTCTCAGTTTCAAAAAGGTTGGTGACCCCTGGTCCAGATAAAACAAGGCTTCATCTTTGACCTGAATTTGTGTGTGTGTGCTTGCGTGCATGTGTGTGTGTGTTTACTTCTTCAGCTCAGCTGAATGAGGCATTTTCATTTGTTTCAACCAGTCGAGTCACCCACTGATTTTCCATTGACACTGACCATGATCTGATTATGTTTAGCTCATGTAAACTTAACTTAAAAGCAAACTGACAAAGGAAGAGGGCAAAGTTACCACATAATAGGAATAAATTCAGAAGATACATGGTTAGTCCTCTTGTGTCACCAGCTTAAATCAAAAGTCAATATTTATTCTGAAAAGATGAGAATCATTTATTGTGTATGTAAGCTATTAAGCTATTAATATTTTAAAATGTCTAATAGGCCATTACTCTTTTCAAACAAGCCTTTAGTCAGTCAATGTGTTCTTTATGAGCAACGCAAACACAGCTTTCAATGATGGATTGGGTTTCCCATCTCTATCCATGCACATCTCTTTATGCTGCAAAACGTCTTTGTTGTCCTACTTCTGAGCTCAGCTGAATACACCAAAACCTATAACTATCTCTCAGATATGCTCAGCTTCAAGTCTATATGACATACTGTGCTGTAAGTTCATACAGAAATTAACACAAATAACATCTAATCATGAATTTATCCAGATCTGTTGGGTTGTGTTTTTACCTTTAACAGAGTCTCCAACATCCACCCAGCTGCACTCACGATGTGTGAAAGTTGATGCAGAGAACCTGGATCGACAGTAATGAACGTTCCTTCGACCATAGAAGCCGCCGTCTATCATTAACACTTGACCAGAACCGCATCGCAGAGTGGTGTTGTGACCCGCACATATAATTCTTTCCCCAGACGCTGAGAAAAAAATAACAGCAGTAATTAAAGAGGTAATTTTCATGAAGTTGTTTAGTTAACGACTTTGCCAAGAGTTTGACTCAGAGTGCATACCGAACTGGCAGATAAATTGCTTTTTTTGGTTGCAGTCTGTTGCGGCCTTCCACTGGAAATTTGAGTTGCCCAGTATGTGTCCACACGTTGCATCCAGAGGTGGACTTCTGACCCACTTGGAAAAGGTGACAGGTGAACCATCCAGCCATGAAAGAGGACCTGAAGAAAGAGCAAACCTTCACTGAGAATATCAAAGGAGCAGGGATGTTTTTTCACAGTGGTGACCTAGAGCTGTCATTTCTAACCCGTACCCATAGCCTGGCCTGACCCGACCCTGATTAGAGCTGGGCCGGGCCATAATAATGTGCTTAATGAGCATGCCAGGCCAGTGTTAGGCTTTTGATTGCGTCAGCAGATGCGCGCGGCTAACGGTCCAATTTTATGGCAACGTGGTTTGCCATACTTTGGGGAGTGGTGGCGCAGAGGTAGAGACAGTTGGCCTGTGATAGGAAGATCACCGGTTCAAGCCCCGGTACAGTCAACATAAAAAATGTGGGTGGAAAAGGTGAAACACCCACACCTGCCTCCACCCTCATTTTCCCCACTCTGGGCCCCTGAGCAAGGCCCTTAACCCCCACCATCTGCTCCCTAACAGGTCTCTCTTGAAAACGAGTTATCGTGGCTCAATGAGACTACCTGGATAAATAAAGGGTACATGGAAAAAAAAAACTTTCACCAGCCACACACAGCCATTTGATTGCATGCTCACCCGCCTTGAAAGAGGTTGAAAAAAGTCAATTTAAGCTTCAGATGGACTACTGCCAATCATCCTAAAGAGCAAATGGACGTTCATTCAGCTGCTGCACTCAGCGGATGCACGTGGCCGACAACCCAAACAGGTGAAATCACAAAATATCTTGCAGACATGTCAGAGCAGGGTCTGTGTCTGAATAATGCAGAATGCAGGCAGAAGCAGGGATTTAATGCACTTTGACAACCATGAAAGGACAAACACCCATTCAGCTCCAATATTATGCCCATTTTACTCAGCCGCACACGTCTGCCGACAGTATCACGCTTCGGTTCCGGTGAGCAAGCAAACCCAGAGTGCAGGCAGAACAGGACTCGGAGACGGAGAGTGTAAAATAATAAAACACTTTAATAATGAAAACAAAAGGCTGACAGTGCAGCAACTACTTACAAAATGATGAGGAAGTGTTTCATGGCTCCACCAGACATAAGGGAGAAAATGACTATGACCCGACAAATGCAAAGACCTGAATCTACACCTAAATACAGACCAAAGTAATTAACTAAACACTGAACACCTGTGGGATATCTGACAGGGGAGGAGGTGCAGGGATGAGAAGGAGCCAACAGAAAACATGACAGGAGCAAAGCCTGTCATAACCCCCCCCTCAAGGGTGGCACCCGACACCCCCAAGACAGGCCCCCCACACAGCAAGGGCGGGCGGAGGGAGGCAACAGGCAGGACGGCGGGCCAACACCACCAGCCAGATCTGGAGGACGTCCAGGAGGTCGCCCATCACCATCAGGCAGATCCGGAGGACGTCCAGGAGGCCGCCCATCACCATAAGAGGAGGAAACCCCAGTCACAGGGAGGCCTCCAGGAGATGCGGAGGGCCGAGGAGCCACTGTAGACACGAGGACCCCCGCAGTGCAGCCCCCCGGCGAAACGAGGACTTCCAGCAGAGCGAGGACCTCCGGTGGTACGAGGACCTCTTGAGCGAAGACCCCCAGAGGAGTGGAGACCACCGGTGAGACGAGGACCTCTGAGATGAAGACACCCGGTGGAACGAAGACCACCGGTGAGACGAGGACCTCTGAGACAAGGACCCCCGGTGGAACGAAGACCTTCGGTGAGACGAGGACTTCTGAGACGAAGACCCCCGGTGGAACGAAGACCTTCGACAAGACGAGGACCTCTGAGACGACTCGAGGACCCCCGGTGGAACGAAGACCTTCGACGAGACGAGGACCTCTGGAGAAGCGAAGACCCCCGACAAAACTAAGACCGTCAATTTGACATTGTCAGGCGACAATACGGGCGATGAGACGTTGTTGGGCGCCGAGACGTGGTGGGGCGCCGAGACGTGGTGAGGTGTCGAGATGTGGTGAGGCGTCCGAGACGTGGTGAGGCGTCGAGACGTGGTGAGGCGTCGAGACGTCGTGAGGCGAGGAGACGTCGTGAGGCGAGGAGACGTCGTGAGGCGAGGAGACGTCGTGAGGCGAGGAGACGTCGTGAGGCGAGGAGACGTCGTGAGGCGAGGAGACGTCGTGAGGCGAGGAGACGTCGTGAGGCGAGGAGACGTCGTGAGGCGAGGAGACGTCGTGAGGCGAGGAGGCGTCGTGAGGCGAGGAGGCGTCGTGAGGCGAGGAGGCGTCGTGAGACGAGGAGGCGTCGTGAGGCGAGAAGGCGTCGTGAGGCGAGGAGATTCCTGAGGCGTAGAGGTGTCGTTGGGACCCTCTGAGGCGTCGTTGGGACCCTCTGAGGCGTCGTTGGGACCCTCTGAGGCGTCGTTGGGACCCTCTGAGGCGAAGACCCCCGACGAGATGAGGACCTCCGGTTGGTTGAGAGCCACTGATGGAGGAGCGAGGACCTCAGATGGAATGAGGACCACCTTGGTGAAGACCTCCAGAGGAGTGGAAACCTTTGAAGGAGTGAGGACCTCTTTGGTGAAGACCTCCAGAGGAGCGGAGACCTCCGATGAAGTGAGGACCTCAGATTGAGCGAAGATCCCCGATGAGACGAGGACCCCCCATGGAGTGAGGCCTCCAGATGGAGCAGTGAGGACCTCAGGACCCAGGACCACCTCGAGAACAGAGTCTGTGGAGAGAGAAAAAGACACTGCTTCTGATAGGCCCGGTTGGTCGGCGGCTGGTGCAGGACCCAACGTAGCAGGAGCTGGAACCCGCCTGGGAGCCGGCACAGGAGGGGCCAGTCTTGTAGCTGGTACCGGAGGGGCCAGTCTGGGCGCTGGTACCGGAGGGGCCAGTCTGGGCGCTGGTACCGGAGGGGCCAGTCTGGGCGCTGGTACCAAAGGGGCCAGTCTGGGCGCTGGTACCGGAGGGGCCAGTCTGGGCGCTGGTACCGGAGGGGCCAGTCTGGGCGCTGGTACCGGAGGGGCCAGTCTTGGAGCTGCTGGGGCCAGAGCCGGACCTAGTGCAGCTGATGCTGAACTGACAGCTGAAACTGCTGCTGTCACTGAGCTAACAGGTGAAACTGCTGCTGAACTGACAGCTGAAACTGCTGCTGTCACTGAGCTAACAGCTGAAACTGCTGCTGTCACTGAGCTAACAGGTGAAACTGCTGCTGAACTGACAGCTGAAACTGCTGCTGTCACTGAGCTAACAGGTGAAACTGCTGCTGAACTGACAGCTGAAACTGCTGCTGTCACTGAGCTAACAGCTGAAACTGCTGCTGTCACTGAGCTAACAGGTGAAACTGCTGCTGAACTGACAGCTGAAACTGCTGCTGTCACTGAGCTAACAGCTGAAACTGCTGCTGTCACTGAGCTAACAGGTGAAACTGCTGCTGAGCTAACAGGTGAAACTGCTGCTGAACTGACAGCTGAAACTGCTGCTGTCACTGAGCTAACAGGTGAAACTGCTGATGCTGAACTAACAGATTGAACTGCTGCTGTTGCTGAGCTAACAGGCGAAACTGTTGTGGCTGCTGAGCTGACAGTTGACATGCTCAGACGTGCAGCTGCTGTGGGTGAGATGTTCAGACGTTCAGCTGCTGTGGGTGAGATGCTCAGACGTTCAGCTGCTGTTAAACTCAGACGTTCAGCTTCTGGAGGGCTCAGAGGAGAATTTGATGTAGATGGGGAACTGTGATCAGCAGGTGGTGTGTTGGGAGGTGGACCTGGCTGTATGCGAGCGAGCAGCAGTGAACGTATCACACAGCGCTCCCTCCACGCCCGCTCGAACAGCTGCCACGCCTCCGGCGAGTCCTCGTTGTCAGCTCCCGAGTATGAGGAAATTATTTCCTCTGCTGCAACGAATCTGTCCCACAGATCACTGGAGCCGCGGACGTCCTGTCCCCTCACGGCAGGTGTGCAGGAGCGCGTGACGTCCACGCACCCAGCAACAGGAGCGCATGGGTTGACACACGCCCTCCCCTTTGAAGACTTCCCCGGCTTTTCTGACAGCTGAGGAGAGTTTGACGGTGGGCGGGACTGGAACCCGGAAATGTCCACTCGTTCAGTCCCGTGGTGACGTGGACTGAGAGCAGGTGCCGGATCCGCCCAGAACCCATCTGGTTCCATGTCCTCGTCCGAGTCCTCGTCCGAGTCGGACCACATCGAACCGAGTGTTGGGGCGGGGGAGGGAGACGGCCGAAAAGCTGCGCGGCCGCCTCCGAGCTTCCTCCGTTCTTCCTCCTCAACAAGAAGCGGGGATGAGAGGAACTCCGTTTCAGGGCTGTGATCCCTCCTGACGTTTTCTGTTCGGAATCCGAACATGCGGATGGCTGTCGGCACGTCCTGACCTGGGGCCGCGTCCGGCAGCCGCCGAACGGGTCCGCTGTTCCGCCTGCGGGGCTTGCGTCGGTTAGGTCGGGTCATAATATCACGCTTCGGTTCCGGTGAGCAAGCAAACCCAGAGTGCAGGCAGAACAGGACTCGGAGACGGAGAGTGTAAAATAATAAAACACTTTAATAATGAAAACAAAAGGCTGACAGTGCAGCAACTACTTACAAAATGATGAGGAAGTGTTTCATGGCTCCACCAGACATAAGGGAGAAAATGACTATGACCCGACAAATGCAAAGACCTGAATCTACACCTAAATACAGACCAAAGTAATTAACTAAACACTGAACACCTGTGGGATATCCGACAGGGGAGGAGGTGCAGGGATGAGAAGGAGCCAACAGAAAACATGACAGGAGCAAAGCCTGTCAGACAGTTAATAACTATATAAGTCAAAGTCAAAAGTCAAAGTCAAAGTCAACTTTATTGTCAGATCTGCAATATGTACTGTACAGGACATACACAGGACCGAAATTGCGTTTCTCTCAGTCCCTCGGTGCAACAGTAAACATCTAAACATTGAAACACTGAAACATATAATAATAGACATAAGCATAAAATAGTAAAACTAACACTGTCCTGAGTTTTTGCATAGTGGTATAAGAGTATGAAAATTTACACCAACTCTAAAACTAAAACATTAAACATTTAATGAACATAAAATTTACACCAACTCTAAAACTAAAACATTAAACATTTAATGAACATAATACTGTCCTGGGTTGGGTTTGGAAATGATGGCTACGGGCTGGGGCCGGGTCAGATTTTTATTTTTTGGCCCGAATGCAACTCTAATGGTGACTAAAAGTTTGTGAACCCTTTGGTGATTTTAAGTTCTCAATTCAATGGCCCATCTATGCTCTGACACTTACATGAACATACAGTTTGGACTGTGACCATAAGAAAGAGATCCTGGATGCAAGAAATGTCTGCATCCTCTGAGGGGAGCTGATCCACATTGAAAAGAATCAACTGAGGTGGATTGGGTCTTTGATTAGGATGCCTCCTGGTTGTCTCCCTTGGGAGGTTTTCCAGATCTGTTCCATGGAGAGGAGATGCAAGGCAGAACCAGAACGTGTTGGAAAGGTGTACAGTGTCCTCACTGACCTGGGACATTTCCTCCCTCGGGAGGAGCTGGGAAGTGTCTACCTACCATGTAAACATGCCAATGGATGAATTACGGGACTGTCAGGATTAACAGGTTATTTCCATCCATCCATCCATCCAACCATCATCTTTCCCCACTTCTTGGTTTTCAGGTCACTGGTGCCCATGTCCAGCCATCACTGTGCAAGAGGCAGGGAGACCCTGGACAGATTTTAAGTCCATCACAGGGATACACAGAGACAAACAAGACAAACAACCATTCGCTCTCTTACTCAGGACAATTTAGAGTGAACGGTCAGCCTAACTACAAAGCAACATGCATATTTTTTGCTCTATGGGAGGAAACCGGAGTCCTCGGGGAAAATCCACACATGCACGGAGAAAACATGCAAACTCCTCCCAGAAAGGCCCCCAGCCGGGATATGATCTGGGACGGCCTGCTCGCTGAGAGGCAGCAGCTCTACCAACTCTGCCACCATGACCTTAGGTTATTTTTTTATTTAAGTGTTAGATGTTTTTAATTGAGCTCCAGTAACATTAATCAAAACTTTTAAATCTGTTTGCCAAGAGCCTGAATGTGTACCTTGTGAAATAAATTAGCATAGGAAATCTCTCTATAAATAGAATACTCTGGAAGAAACTGTCAGTTTTTCTATAACTGCTAATTAGTTGTCAGTATGCAGCAGGTGATGAGAGAGCAGAGATTAACTCTGATGGCTGCTTTTCAAATCATCATAATGAAGTAGAGACAACCAAAACAAAGATATTGTTGATTAACGAATGTAAAAAAAGAATATGAGTGAACAAAATATTGGCATTTTGAAACAAAGGAAAAGTTGTACCTATGATTAAGAAAATTTAATCTTAGAAATCCCTGTCACTATACTACATGATTAAAAAAAACTTACAAGTATGTTCTTGTCTTTAAACCAAGAGGAAGGAATGAAGAAAACTCAGACAGACAGACGCGCAACATGCTGCACCCGTTTTTATTAGAAAGTTGGACCTCCCAAGGTCGTCCCGTACTGCCATCACCTTAAGGAGATGCACTCATCCTAACTTATACTCAGTGGTGGACAAAGTACTCAATTCTAGTACTTAAATCAACGTACAGGTGGTCCCCGACTTACGACGTCATCGACATACGAGGTTCCGGACTTACGAGCTGACTAACGAACAGTAAAGTTGTACAGAACATACAGAAAATACAGCACTGGTATGTGTTTTTAGATGAAAGTGTGTTAACTAACCATTTGTAAACAAAGTTCTGAGCATGTTTATGAACCAGTATGTACGTTTGTGTTGAAAAATGGGTGTTCGTAGTAGCGCTAGCATACATTTTCCGACTTACGACCAAAAACCTGGACTTACGAGCGACACGTGTTTCGGGTTCCGACATGCGAATTTTCGTCTTACGAGCACCTCGTACGAACGGAACTCGCTCGTAAGTCGGGGGCCGCCTGTATTGATACTCAGATCAAATCACACTCAACTACAAGTAAAAAGTTTACTCAAGTTAAAATAGAAGTACCGTACTTACTTTTGAAAATATTTAAGTATTCAAAAGTACATGCATTTAAAAAGATACTCAAGTATTTAAAAGTACAAATTATATTTTCTAATATCAGTACATTGCTGTATTGTTTTGAGTGATTCTGCAGAACTTTGTAACTATCTGAAACCACTTGATGATGTATTGACATGTAGAACCACTCTACCACCACTTGCCTTAATAAAACCTGTAAACTACAAATAATATCTTCCTGCATTTTACATGTTTGTGGAAAGTCATGGAAATCCTAACAGACCTAAGCTTCAGTATTCACAAACTATATTTTTTGTCTGTAAAAGTGCATATATTGACAGCAACAGCTTAGAGGAAACAGTAACGATGATAACTGAAAGTACTGCCTTACTTAACATAGAGGCTTACAGAACAATGGATGTTCTGCACAGATGAATCTAGCACAATAATTGAATCAACAACTGGCCAACTGCATTCAAGGAATGAAAAAGAGGGTAACACTTTACAATAAGGTACACAAAGGTTGATTAGCTACTAGGGAAGGCCTCAAGAACAAAACAGGAACTAATGGGTAGTTACCAAGGAAGGCAAAGAGGGGTGAATCAGGAATTCATGGATAGTTAACCAGTACTTACTGGGGAACGCACAGCCAAGTCCCCAGATTAGGGGACTACTGGTTTGCTAATAAACATACCGTATTTTCCGGTGTATAGGTCGCACCTTTTTATGTTTGTTTTTTTTTCCCAAGGACTGCGACCTATACTCGGGTGCGACCTATATATGGCTTGTTATCACTTTCGGTGAAACACATTTTTAAATCCAGCTCATTTCACAATTACGTTCATTTATTAAGGAAAAGTTCAGCTCAGACATATATTTGAATGATAACCTCAGCTGGAGCAACAACACCACCAGCCTGATCAAGAAAGGTCATCAGAGACTCTACTTCCTCAGACGGCTGAGACGAGCTGGTCTGAGCAGCCCAGTCCTCACCTCCTTCTACAGGTGTGCAGTGGAGAGCATCCTGTGCTCCAGCATCAACGTGTGGCATGGAGGCTGCACAGTTGAAGAGAGGAAAGCTCTGCAGAGAGTGGTGAAGGCTGCACAGAAGTCTGTTGGAGTCAGTCTCCCCACAATCACAGACATTTATACCTCCAGATGCAGGAAAAGAGCCACCTGCATCATGAAAGACCTCACTCATCCAGCACACTCACTCTTTGCCCCACTCCCCTCAGGACGGAGGTTGAGGAGCATCAAGTGTAGAACCACTAGACTGAGGAACAGCTTCTACCCTGAGGCTGTTAGACTCATGAATAAATAAAATAAAAAATAAACACTGCAAAATATCACATCATACTGATGCTGATCTGTTTTCTTGTTGCTGTGTTCATCTGTGTTCATCTGTGACCATCTGCTCATACAAACTCATGTTCGTGCTGCTGTTTATTCCCACTATATTAGGCTTAGTGTATTACTAGTTGATGTTTTTCTTAGTTAGTTCTAGATGTTATTACTGTTTTTCTCTTTCATTTGTTGTTGGATGTAACTGGGACCTCGTGTACATAATCTCGTTTTCATCACATGTACCACATGCGGTGCAAATGACAATAAAGACTCTCTGACTCTGACTCTGACTCTGATATTTGCTATAATTTTTATCTAACAAATAATTGTTTTTAAGTGTTAATCTTCTTAAAAGCCTTGCTGTGCACTTCTGTGGCAGACATTTGCAGCAGAGTTAAACGTAGGTGCGACCTATACACCAGTGCGACCTACCTAGGGATTTTTCCAATCTATTGGTGATAATTGGACAATGCGACCTATACACAGGTGCGACCTATACACCAGAAAATACTGTAGTAGAAATTCAATGTGTTGGTTCTGAATAAACCCGGCACCAGTGAGGCCACAGCTCATAATTATCAAAAATCTGTTTCAGTGGTTTCTGATTTTAGTGGATTTTCTGTTTTGTAAACATCTTGATGAAAGACATTATCAATTTTATAATCTTGTGCTGGTGTCATCTATCACATACTAAGTACCAAATCATTCCCTGGCTATTATTTTGTTCACTGATGTAGTGAAGCATCATACCAAGTACTTACTTGGTACTTACTGAGGTACCAATCATTACTTAACAGTAGTCCCCAGTAAATGGCTTGACTGTGTGCTTCCCAGTAAGTACTTGTTAACCAGCCATTAGCTCCTGATTTGTTCCTCTTTGGTTTCCATGGTAACTACCCATTAGTTCCTCTTCATTTACAAGGTAACTAACCAGTAGTCACCTAATAAGGCTTGGCTGTGTGTTCCCCCGTAAGTACTGGTTAACTACCCATTAGCTTCTGATTTGTTTCTGCTTTGTTCCTGAGGCGTTCCCTAGTAGATAATCAAATGTTGTGTACCTTATTGTAAAGTGTAACCAAAAAGAGCAACTGCTGATTTCAAAGCTGAGCCAAAAGGAACATGTGACAAGAAGCTTTCTAGAAATGTAGTGGAGTTGAAAGTCACAAGTTCTCAAAACAACACAACTACTCAAGTAAAGTAAAGATACTCCAAAAATGTACTTAAGTACAGTACTCAAGTAAATGTACAGGTAGTCCTCGACTTACGACATAGATCTGTTCCTACGCAGCGTCATAAAATGATTTGACGTAAGTCGGAAAATACGTACATACTACACCATATACATGTTCAGTACTGTATTACCAAGCACTTAGCCTATCCTAGCACAGTACCCTACATAATTATCAAAAAATACATATGTTTGGGAGCCATAATGAAGGGCAAAAAGAGTTAATGGCTTACTGGGATGCTGGTGTACTCCTCGGTCCATCCGCCATATTCAGTATTCCGTTCACGACGTAAAACCGCGTTCACAGCACAGTACAGTATTCCTCCGCTGCTGAACTGCGTACAGTACAATATTTTCCCCCACTGCTTTACGATGTTTACGACATAAAACCGCATTCACAGTGCAGTGTAGTATTCCTCCGCCGCTGCACCTCGTGCAGTACAATATGGATTCTTCCGCCGCTGCGTCACAACATTTATGACGTAAAACTGCGTAACTCGAAATAAGGCTTTTCATAGTACAGTAAATGGGAGATGCGTTGTAACCCCGAAACGTCGTAACTCGAGACCGTCGTAACCCGAGGACTACCTGTACTTTGTTACTGTCCACCACTGCTTATACTATATTCATATTTATTTGATATCACATATCTTTCTTTATTATGACACCATCTGTATCACAAACTTCACATATTCATGTAAAAGTATCACACAACAAGCAAAAGAAATGTGTGGAGATCTTAGGAGAATAACAAATAATAGACACAGACAGAAAAAAAAGCTCAGAAAATCATCTCTGCAAAGACAAGAAAGTTCATTCTCAATAGTCCAGGTATCAAATCCGCTCATTCTCAATCAGTTCATCTGGACAGTTTCTTTTTTGTAGAAACGTTTCACCCTCACTCCAGAGGGCTTCGTCAGTCAGAGTAGTCCAAAGCACACTGAAGTTAACCCACCAAGTAAACAACTTAAGTGGACCAACCAGTTTGCTGTAGCCAAGATGGTTTCTGGGGGCTTGTCCCTCGTTGACTCCTCCCAGGCAGGCAGACATGTCCAAAGTGGTTCAAGACAAGAAAGTTCATTCTCAATAGTCCAGGTATCAAATCCGCTCATTCTCAATCAGTTCATCTGGACAGTTTCTTTTTTGTAGAAACGTTTCACCCTCACTCCAGAGGGCTTCGTCAGTCAGAGTAGTCCAAAGCACACTGAAGTTAACCCACCAAGTAAACAACTTAAGTGGACCAACCAGTTTGCTGTAGCCAAGATGGTTTCTGGGGGCTTGTCCCTCGTTGACTCCTCCCAGGCAGGCAGACATGTCCAAAGTGGTTCAAGACAAGAAAGTTCATTCTCAATAGTCCAGGTATCAAATCCGCTCATTCTCAATCAGTTCATCTGGACAGTTTCTTTTTTGTAGAAACGTTTCACCCTCACTCCAGAGGGCTTCGTCAGTCAGAGTAGTCCAAAGCACACTGAAGTTAACCCACCAAGTAAACAACTTAAGTTGTTTACTTGGTGGGTTAACTTCAGTGTGCTTTGGACTACTCTGACTGACGAAGCCCTCTGGAGTGAGGGTGAAACGTTTCTACAAAAAAGAAACTGTCCAGATGAACTGATTGAGAATGAGCGGATTTGATACCTGGACTATTGAGAATGAACTTTCTTGTCTTGAACCACTTTGGACATGTCTGCCTGCCTGGGAGGAGTCAACGAGGGACAAGCCCCCAGAAACCATCTTGGCTACAGCAAACTGGTTGGTCCACTTAAGTTGTTTACTTGGTGGTTTAACTTCAGTGTGCTTTGGACTACTCTGACTGACGAAGCCCTCTGGAGTGAGGGTGAAACGTTTCTACAAAAAAGAAACTGTCCAGATGAACTGATTGAGAATGAGCGGATTTGATACCTGGACTATTGAGAATGAACTTTCTTGTCTTGAACCACTTTGGACATGTCTGCCTGCCTGGGAGGAGTCAACGAGGGACAAGCCCCCAGAAACCATCTTGGCTACAGCAAACTGGTTGGTCCACTTAAGTTGTTTACTTGGTGGGTTAACTTCAGTGTGCTTTGGACTACTCTGACTGACGAAGCCCTCTGGAGTGAGGGTGAAACGTTTCTACAAAAAAGAAACTGTCCAGATGAACTGATTGAGAATGAGCGGATTTGATACCTGGACTATTGAGAATGAACTTTCTTGTCTTGAACCACTTTGGACATGTCTGCCTGCCTGGGAGGAGTCAACGAGGGACAAGCCCCCAGAAACCATCTTGGCTACAGCAAACTGGTTGGTCCACTTAAGTTGTTTACTTGGTGGGTTAACTTCAGTGTGCTTTGGACTACTCTGACTGACGAAGCCCTCTGGAGTGAGGGTGAAACGTTTCTACAAAAAAGAAACTGTCCAGATGAACTGATTGAGAATGAGCGGATTTGATACCTGGACTATTGAGAATGAACTTTCTTGTCTTGAACCACTTTGGACATGTCTGCCTGCCTGGGAGGAGTCAACGAGGGACAAGCCCCCAGAAACCATCTTGGCTACAGCAAACTGGTTGGTCCACTTAAGTTGTTTACTTGGTGGGTTAACTTCAGTGTGCTTTGGACTACTCTGACTGACGAAGCCCTCTGGAGTGAGGGTGAAACGTTTCTACAAAAAAGAAACTGTCCAGATGAACTGATTGAGAATGAGCGGATTTGATACCTGGACTATTGAGAATGAACTTTCTTGTCTTGAACCACTTTGGACATGTCTGCCTGCCTGGGAGGAGTCAACGAGGGACAAGCCCCCAGAAACCATCTTGGCTACAGCAAACTGGTTGGTCCACTTAAGTTGTTTACTTGGTGGGTTAACTTCAGTGTGCTTTGGACTACTCTGACTGACGAAGCCCTCTGGAGTGAGGGTGAAACGTTTCTACAAAAAAGAAACTGTCCAGATGAACTGATTGAGAATGAGCGGATTTGATACCTGGACTATTGAGAATGAACTTTCTTGTCTTGAACCACTTTGGACATGTCTGCCTGCCTGGGAGGAGTCAACGAGGGACAAGCCCCCAGAAACCATCTTGGCTACAGCAAACTGGTTGGTCCACTTAAGTTGTTTACTTGGTGGGTTAACTTCAGTGTGCTTTGGACTACTCTGACTGACGAAGCCCTCTGGAGTGAGGGTGAAACGTTTCTACAAAAAAGAAACTGTCCAGATGAACTGATTGAGAATGAGCGGATTTGATACCTGGACTATTGAGAATGAACTTTCTTGTCTTGAACCACTTTGGACATGTCTGCCTGCCTGGGAGGAGTCAACGAGGGACAAGCCCCCAGAAACCATCTTGGCTACAGCAAACTGGTTGGTCCACTTAAGTTGTTTACTTGGTGGGTTAACTTCAGTGTGCTTTGGACTACTCTGACTGACGAAGCCCTCTGGAGTGAGGGTGAAACGTTTCTACAAAAAAGAAACTGTCCAGATGAACTGATTGAGAATGAGCGGATTTGATACCTGGACTATTGAGAATGAACTTTCTTGTCTTGAACCACTTTGGACATGTCTGCCTGCCTGGGAGGAGTCAACGAGGGACAAGCCCCCAGAAACCATCTTGGCTACAGCAAACTGGTTGGTCCACTTAAGTTGTTTACTTGGTGGGTTAACTTCAGTGTGCTTTGGACTACTCTGACTGACGAAGCCCTCTGGAGTGAGGGTGAAACGTTTCTACAAAAAAGAAACTGTCCAGATGAACTGATTGAGAATGAGCGGCATCTCTGCAAAGACTAAACATGTTTCTGACACATGTAAAGTTTAAAATAGTTCCTGATTAAAGTGCGACTAAACCCAAAATTAACTTTTTTTAGCTGATAAACTCCCTAGAATGTGTTTAAAATATTATCTAGCACTATGGCTGTGTTTATTTTCACATAATTGTGCATATCTGTGTAAATTGGCAATATTTGGCAATATTTGGTCTAAAACTGTGTTTACGGTAGTCCTTTGGGTTGAACAGAGGTTATTGCACCTTAATTTTCATATTGGTCAGGACTGTTCACTCTGATGTGTCTTGTACACTCTGATGTCACAAAGGTGGTTCAAGCAGAGCCAATCCCCTGCAGAGATGAGAAGTGCATACCTTATATGGAAGTGCTGCATTTCACTCCTGACAAGCGGTTTTATTTTTCTTTTCATTTTCATTTTTTTAGGCCTTTGGTTTTGGATGGAATGGGTGGAATAGATAAATACATCTACATGTTTATTCTTTGTTGTTGCTTGGTGTATGTTGTTGGCTAGAGGTTTAATTTGTTTTAGGTTGTTGCAGGTGGAGGCGTGAACAAAAGCACAACTCTACCTCCACCCTTCCTTGTCTCTCGACACGCCCATTTTCAGGGAGATTTTGGAAGGAGGAGTTACCGTCTCAACCTGGGTTTAGTCTCACTGCAAAGACTAAACATGTTTCTGACACATGTAAAGTTTAAAATAGTTCCTGATTAACTTTGAAGCAACTAGATCTTCTTTTAAATTATCTACAGAAAAATTCATTTCTTACCAGATGAACATACAAAGCTCTTGAGTGTCATTTAAATCAGAGTTTTAAGTACAGAACCAGCCTGCCAGGCCTGCAGGTTTGAGGCTGCTTCTAGACTAAGATGGCCTGTAATTATCAACAAATCTGTCAGTTTTAAAATATTCCAGCAAATTCAAAGAAAAATGTAAAGCCGACAATCTAAAGAAACACCATCAAACAGCTAAAAATTACCTTAAGAATGGATAAGGTACAAAAAGTATTTTGAAATAAAACACAGTGCATTTAAAGTGGATAATTAATTATCTCTGCAAATAACATAGGTGTACAGTCTGTGAATATATTTGGTGACAACAGCTGAATTTACTTTTTAATGTGCTGTCAGAGTAAAAGATTTAACATTTACTAAAAATATGATCACAGAGGAAGAGAAATAAAATACTTTTAGCACGTTTGACTTTCTCTTGGAAATCGGTGATCCCACAGCAGATTCTGTTTTCCTGTCTTCTTACCTTCAACACTGACAAAAGGCTGCACATTTGTAGAACAAGACGGTGCCAGTCCAATCCACATGTCTTTGTCAGAGTCCATGTGCCTCTCGAGGAAATGCTGAGTGTCTTCATCGGGGATCGACGCGAGACGTCCTCCATTTTCTTCACACCAATTTTGGGCACTGTGAAAAGGGAGCCGCAGACCCACAAGCTCAAAGCGAGAACCTTGGAATGTCTTCTCTTCCTGCAGACTGGAAGCCGTGACCCTCATGTCACTTTTTGGAGAAGGCTGACCGCTGAGTGTCAACAAGACCAGCATGTGAAGAACTGCCCTGCCCATCTTCTTTTATTCTCACTTTAAAACGAGAAAGTTGGACTCCATTTATGTGTAGGCAACTTTTTTTGTGGAGATTTCAGAGCAGCTCTTGTGTTCTCCTGCCCGCTGACGTTCTGCCTTTAAATAGATCTGACATGAGCATCTCTCCACACCGTTCCCTGGTTTTTGTTTGTTTGCCTAGAGTCACTCAAAAACCAATGATTGCTTTACGTTTGTGCACACACAGGAACAAAAGGAACATCAAGAGAGGAAGCAGAACCGAGCTGAGGTTACGTGCTGCTTTACTTTGTACATTTTACAGTCAAAAAGTCCATGATGCGTTAACCATTTTACCTGGAAGTGTTCGTGGCATGAAGCATTCAAAGAAATAAGACAAAAGTCCCTGAATTGAACTTCTCCTGCTCTATAGTGATCCACAAAAAGGGTTTCATATTCACATAAACCCAAACTAAAAAGCAATTTTCCCATCAGTTCAATTAATTATAAAGATACCAAAGCAGACAAACAGAAGTGGCCCACCATGATCACTTCACAAATAATTGTTGTTCAGCCGTGCGGTTTGTTTATAATGAACACAGCTTTATCAAATTCATGCTCATTGCTTTTCCATCTGCTCAGCCCAGTCCCACTCCAGAATGAGTGATAATGGTGTTTTTACACCCCTCCCACAGTGCTGTGGTCTATGACGGGTATTTTTTTTTCATTCCACCTTTATTTACACAGGTTAATCTCATTGAGCCTCTGAGACTTACACGAGAGACCTGAATTTTAACAAAGAGTGATTGACAACAACGACAACAATAGACAATCATAAAGGATGTGCACAAATTTATTAATATTTGTATTTATTTATTCAATTATTTGGCTGGGTATATGGAATACACCCACTAGAAAAGCTTTGGAATTTCAGTATCCCCACTTTAAAGTGACCAATGACATGAGCCCATGTCACGTTTGTAACATTTTATAGACACATTGAGTTGGTTCAACCTCTTTTTTTTAAAATTATATATAATTATTTTTTTCTGGACTTACTACTTAATAATTGAACATGTTTGACTTTGATACAATTTTATACATTCTATAACATGTTTTTAATACAAAGCCAACTGTTGTATACAATTTGTTGTACATTTATGCAAATAAAAGCATCAGGTACATTTTGAAATGTTCAATATGCTTAAAAATCTAAATAAATTGATGATTACAATGAACTAACTGGTGTACGTTGGTTTCTTAGCACATAATACCCACCATAGAAATGCACCACCCTCTCCTCACACACTATCATAGTGTCAAAGTTAAAGTTCAAAAGTTACAAAAGTTAACCTTTTTGTTTCTTTAATGCTTTGTAAATTGCAGCTTTCATGGGGGCTGTTTTACAGAAGAAGAGCTCAGTAATCGGCGATAGGAGAATAAAGTTTGACTTGACCAAGTGGGTTCAGAACATCCTGGTTTGACTATCTTCAATGTTCAATTATCCAACAAAGTTTAGTCAGGTCATCTGGACGGTTTCTTTGTTTTTGTTGAGACACTGCATCCTTCATCCAAAGGACTTCATCAGTCCAAGAAGCCGCAACAATTTCAGCGCCACAAGCAACACACTTGCACAGTGTGTTTGATGGTGATAAGATGGTTTAAGCAGCCAAAGTGGTTCAGAACATCAAAGTTCATGCTCAATAATCCAGGTAAAGGATCCAACAGTCAAGTCAGGTCATGGTTTGACTGGTTTGACTAGTTTTTCAAACATCATGCCAGGCTGAGAAAGAACAATAAGCTCAAATACCTTCAAAACCATGACACAGGCCAAACCTGAAGCATCAATTTACCTGGCTGTAAGCCTGCTCTGGGGCATAAATCTTTTTGGCAGCACAACAGGTTTATTTAATTAATTTAATTTATTTATTGTCACATTAAGAATAGGGTAAATCTCATTAACATGAAATCAATCTAATTTATTTCGGTTTCATCAACTCCAGGTGAGGTGATGCTGAAAGTAAACCATGAGTTTAAACATAAAAAAGAAACCATGTAATTTTCCCACTAACCTTATAAGAAACCACTGCTATTATTTATTTTTGAATAAATATAACCAATAAGTGACACCGAAACAGGATGAAGATAGACAAAGTTATTGTATACACAATCTAAATTTCAGTGTGTTTGTTACAATAAAATTATTTTTTCACTTATGTCACATTTAACACAAAGATCTATTTGGCAAACTGATGCAGTTGTGATTCAAGGGCTGTAAAAGTAATAAAAGGAGACACAAAGCAAATACAATCACCACTCTACCTGTATTATTGACTGTACAGCAGGTTTAATTTGTTTTAAAACAGCAAAGAAAGCAGCCTCATCTAAAATGTATTGCCATTCAAAGTTGCTGCTGCTTTCACATCCAAAATCTCCAGTGAAATACGTTTGTGCTATAAAACCAGGCAGTAATGCTAGAGAGAGCTCATGCATGGTATCTGCTTCAGATAAAATATACATTTGTGCTCAGTTAAACTATGCAATATTTTAAGGCTTCTTTCAGGAAAAGGGTGTGCTGAATTATATTTATATAATTGTATTTAAATATCACCAGACGTGCACTACATGTTTCAAGAGGGTGCGCTGCTAAATGACTTAAAGGCGCTTGGATTCTGGGTCGGAGTTTTGCGAGTGGCAGAGCAGCTACCTCAATGCGATCTATTGAAAGACAGCCCTAAAAGCCAAATGCATAAAGATTTAATAAAAACTTTGATTATATATACATATATATATATATTGTGTTGCTTCATTTTTAGCCAATTTAACATCCCATCAGTGCAGAATGTTGAGGAAATTGCAGAAAAAAATGTAAATCCTGAATATGACTGAGCACATGCAGGAGTCACTCACACCTGCAACCACAACGGCCTGTAAAATCTTTTATTTTGTTTCAGAAATAAACAAGTAAACAAACAACCAAATCATACAGGTATAAATGCCTTTGCTTCTTTATCACTGATATAAAATCAAAGTCTTCACTTGTTCTGTACTGTGCAGTGTTTTTTCTATTTTCATGCTAGAGTTCGAGTAACTTGTATAGCTCCTGGTAATCTCATTTTTCTGGGGCTGAAAGAAGAAATGATGATGTTGAGTCAAGGCCTCTGCAGTGTCAGTGGCTATTGGAGTGCTTGACAAATTTAGATTTCAGTAATAAAAATCAGACTACAGTAGCATGTTTTCCAGCTTTGGTGGGGTACAACAATAAACTAGACAAAATGCATTTCCTGCAAAAATGCAGTGTGAATATTTATTACAGAATAACTTGCTGAGAAACAGCTGAAATTAGCTATAAAAACATTCTGCGATGTGGCTGAAATGAACGAACAAGCATCAATTAAAAAAGCAGAAGGAACACATACTGTATTTGCTTAATTACAATTCATTGTGTTTCAATAACCTACAGCGGTGGTGGGATGCATCACAAACAATGATGAGTCCAGCCAGGAGGTGGAACACCTGGAGAGCTGGTGCAAGGAGATTAACCTTCACATCAATGTGAAGGAGACAAAGGAGATGATTGTGGACTTCAGAAGGAACAAACACACACACTCCTGAACATAGGAGGTGTGGTGGAAGTGGTCTCCAGCTACAAATACTTGGATGTACACATGAACAATAACCTCAGCTGGAGCAACAACACCACCAGCCTGATCAAGAAAGCTCATCAGAGACTCTACTTCCTCAGACGGCTGAGACGAGCTGGACTGGGGAGCTCGGTCCTCGTCTCCTTCTACGGGTGTTTAGTGGAGAGCATCCTGTGCTCCAGCATCACTAGGCGTGTTTCCATCAAGGTTTCTAGGTGCGCATTATGAAGCATCGCATCAGAAAAGCTAAATGGAAACGGCATAATTCGAGTTAACTTCCTCTAAGTCGCTCTAAAGTTTATACGCTCGCTTGAGGTAGTTTTTGGGGAGTCGATTCAGAGCTGAGTCGGCTAAACGACAGATGGAAACAGATTAGCCGACTCAGTTCTGCCGCAGCGAACATTCACGTCACGTGACTGATCAGCTGTTTCCGCTCCGGACAACATGTAACATCGCTAAAACTAGTTGGCATGACAGAATAAATACAACTTGCCCGATAGCAACACATACCTGAAATATTCTCTCCATTTTGCCGAGATGTCTGTTTTCAAACGCTACTTCCTGTTTACTGTGGAAGTGCGTAACGCTGACGTCTGACGTATGGCGCTGACGTGTGACGTAATGACGCTGACGTCTGACGTAGAGACGCTTTGCGTGGCATTGCAGATGCGCTTCAAGCCAGTTAATGGAAACACTTCTGATCCTCATAATTTTAATTTACATTTTAGCGAAATTTTCTAAAATTCGCTCAAAAATCGAATTTAAATTGGATGGAAACATAGCTAATGTGTGGCATGGAGGCTGCACAGCTGCAGAAAGAAAAGCTTTGCAGAGAGTGGTGAAGGCTGCACAGAAGTCTGTTGGAGTCAGTCTCCCCACCATCACAGACATTTACACCTCCAGATGCAGGAAGAGAGCCACCTGCATCATGAAGGACCCCACTCACCCAGCACACACACTTTTGCCCCGCTCCCCTCAGGAAGGAGGTTAAGGAGCATTAAGTGTAGAACCACTAGACTGAGGAACAGCTTCTACCCTGAGGCTGTTAGACTCATGAATCTCTAACCAGAATAATCACTGTGAAAAATCACATCATGTTGCTGCTGATCTGTTTCATGTTGCTGCTGATCTGTTTCATGTTGCTGCTGATCTGTTTCATGTTGCTGCTGATCTGTTTCATGTTGCTGCTGATCTGTTTCATGTTGCTGCTGATCTGTTTCATGTTGCTGCTGATCTGTTTCATGTTGCTGCTGATCTGTTTCATGTTGCTGCTGATCTGTTTCATGTTGCTGCTGATCTGTTTCATGTTGCTGCTGATCTGTTTCATGTTGCTGCTGATCTGTTTCATGTTGCTGCTGATCTGTTTCATGTTGCTGCTGATCTGTTTCATGTTGCTGCTGATCTGTTTCATGTTGCTGCTGATCTGTTTCATGTTGCTGCTGATCTGTTTCATGTTGCTGCTGATCTGTTTCATGTTGCTGCTGATCTGTTTCATGTTGCTGCTGATCTGTTTCATGTTGCTGCTGATCTGTTTCATGTTGCTGCTGATCTGTTTCATGTTGCTGCTGATCTGTTTCATGTTGCTGCTGATCTGTTTCATGTTGCTGCTGATCTGTTTCATGTTGCTGCTGATCTGTTTCATGTTGCTGCTGATCTGTTTCATGTTGCTGCTGATCTGTTTCATGTTGCTGCTGATCTGTTTCATGTTGCTGCTGATCTGTTTCATGTTGCTGCTGATCTGTTTCATGTTGCTGCTGATCTGTTTCATGTTGCTGCTGATCTGTTTCATGTTGCTGCTGATCTGTTTCATGTTGCTGCTGATCTGTTTCATGTTGCTGCTGATCTGTTTCATGTTGCTGCTGATCTGTTTCATGTTGCTGCTGATCTGTTTCATGTTGCTGCTGATCTGTTTCATGTTGCTGCTGATCTGTTTCATGTTGCTGCTGATCTGTTTCATGTTGCTGCTGATCTGTTTCATGTTGCTGCTGATCTGTTTCATGTTGCTGCTGATCTGTTTCATGTTGCTGCTGATCTGTTTCATGTTGCTGCTGATCTGTTTCATGTTGCTGCTGATCTGTTTCATGTTGCTGCTGATCTGTTTCATGTTGCTGCTGATCTGTTTCATGTTGCTGCTGATCTGTTTCATGTTGCTACTGATCTGTTTCATGTTGGTGTTAATTTGTGCTCATCTGCTCACACAGACTCATATTCATGCGCTGCTCAACATTATGTTTTTATGCTACAGCGCATAGTGTATTTAAAAAAAATTTTTTTTTAATAATTTTATTTTGAGTTTTCAAAGTTAAGAACATACATATATACAGACACACAAACAGAACCCAGATGCACAAGCCAAAGTATGAAACATTACAATCAGCACATGGCGTACACACACACTACACGTATACATGAACATATACATAAACACATTAAAGGACGGTCTGTCCAGTGACCGAAGACATGTTGCTGTAACAAGCTTTCCACGACTGGTTGTTTTGGGTGGAGCATGTGGGCGTGGCGATGTGGCGAATCAGACGTAACGCCGTCACAATACGTTTGGCCTTTTGGGAGCTTTATCATATCCCAAAACTCACCAAATTTGGCAGACTCGTCAGGACTGGTGAAAAATTACATATTTTGGGGGCGTGGCCAAAATTGCAACAGAAAGGGCTCAAGAGCGCCACCTAGAATATTTCAAATTACCCTCCGCATTGGCCTTAGTTTCACGTAGGATCATGAAATTTGAGCCACCTGTATCATGAAAGACCTCACTCATCCAGCACACTCACTCTTTGCCCCACTCCCCTCAGGACGGAGGTTGAGGAGCATCAAGTGTAGAACCACTAGACTGAGGAACAGCTTCTACCCTGAGGCTGTTAGACTCATGAATAAATAAAAATAAAATTAAAATAAACACTGCAAAATATCACATCATGCTGATGCTGATATGTTTTCTTGTTGCTGTGTTCATCTGTGTTCATCTGTGACCATCTGCTCATACAAACTCATGTTCGTGCTGCTGTTTATTCCCACTATATTAGGCTTAGTGTATTACTAGTTGATGTTTTTCTTAGTTAGTTCTCGATGTTATTACTGTTTTTCTCTTTCATTTGTTGTTGGATGTAACTGGGACCTCGTGTACATAATCTCGTTTTCATCTCATGTACCACATGCGGTGCAAATGACAATAAAGACTCTCTGACTCTGACTCTGACTCTGACTAAAGGGCGGCTAGTGGGAGAGATCGTGGGAAAGTTTGGTCAGCTTAATCTGGTCGTCAAAAACTGTTCCAGGAAAGGATTCCAATAGCGCAAAAAGGTGTCTTTAGAGCCTATCCAAAGTCTCTCCATCTGTATCACTGACATCATGTCTGTAATCCACTGTTGGAATGAAGGAGGAACTGATGACTTCCAATTTATTAAGATTAGTCTCTTAGCAACGAGTCCCAGTTCCAGTGGTTGTCGCATTGCAGCGGGTATGGTCCCCGGCACCCGGGGGCATCCGAAGATTATAAGTCCTGGTTCAGGTTGTAAGAGAACACTACTGTATATGCCTTAGAGTACCAATCAAATATTTTTGACCATAAACCGATTAAGGACGGACAGGACCAAAAGGCATGAGACAGTGTGCCCTCAGATATGTTACACCTGTCACATATTGGGGAAACAGGGGGGTATATCTTGTGTAATCTGACCTTTGAATAGTGTAATCGATATGTGATTTTAAACTGAATTAGCTGATGTCTGCTGTTTATTGAACAAGAACTGATTTTATAAAGGCATCTGTTCCACCATGATTCAGAGATTGCTATCCCTAGCTCATTTCCCCAGGCCTCCCTTATTTTTGTGGTACGTGCCACGTTGCAGTCACCAAACAGATGTATTATTCTTGTAATAAGATGTCGTGAATCAGGAGGGCTCCTAAGAAGCTCAAATATGCCACGCTCAAGCGGAAGAATATCATAGTTTTTAATCTTTGACTTAATATAATGCCTGGCCTGCAAATATAGAAAAAAGTGTGAGTGGGGCAGATTATATTTTTCTTTCAGTAGACTGAATGATGCAAATTTGTTATCAATATACATGTCCTTAAAGAGCGACTCCACACCCTGTGGATCGGTAACTCCTCCCCCGAAGCAGTTTGAAAATTTCCCTCAAAATAGGCGTGTCGAGAGTCAAGCAGGGGAGGAGGTTGAGGTTGTCCTGTGTTCACGCCCCCTCTAGTGGTAAACTCCCACCCCTCCCCAAGATTAGATTTCAAAATGGCGGATAGTCACGTCTTCAGTAAATAAATACCTAAACTTTTACCAAAATAACAGTTGTAAAATGTTGTTGCGTGCATTTAATCACACACACACACAGCTTATGCGTATGCTTCTGAACACAGAACACATTAAAAACCTGTTTAGCTGCATGGCATGCGGTGTACAGCTGTGTTTTTGTCATTTTAATTTGCCACATCTTATTACTTAGCACATTCCAAAAGTAACGTTTCATAATAAATATTATAAAATATTGATTTTTCCTACCCTCTATAGGGTAGGGTTTGTTTGACGCTTTGGCTTATTTTTGTTATGCAACCCAGAACTAAACACACATTGTTTTTTGAATTGACTATTAATTAGCACCAAACAGAGGTAAAATCTTTTATTTGGTTTCCAAATACTGTATCCGTGTTTAGAAACATTAGATAAGCTTGTACAATATATATTTGTTAGGACAGGTATACAGTATTTGTTTAAGCTATGTGTCAGCTAATCAAAACTGGGCACAGCACAGCTGATAAGATTAATGAGAAAATATTGAGAAAATATTTCTTAATGCAAACCAAACCAATTGCAAAACAAACCAATTGCAATAAATTTAACAATACATGTACTGTGTATCCTTTAAAATGTTCTTTTCAGATAACTGTGATGACTCAAAGCACCCAGCAGCCACACAGAGTAATTGCAGCCAGGATTACTTTAACCCAAGAAGATGATGCAGTCTCGGCCAGAGCTTCATCTCCTGAGACCTGCATCCACGACAATGTTGAAAAAGCTGAGACCCTGGTGTTCGTTTCTGGCTGGAAGGTGGGGCATCCTGAAGGTGGTTGGGACTCCTCGTTCTGCTGTCCACTGCGTCCAAACAGAGGAGCTGGGGTGGTGTCCCATGTGTTTTCAGAACCTTTTGTTGTTTTGAAGTAACTTACTGTTAATAAAATGAATCATAGACAACTAGTTTTTGTAATCAATTTGTTTATTTATTTTTTCCCTCATGCATGAGGACAAATCTGGGACACGATGCAGCGGTCGACTTCCCTCACTCCATCCCGACCCTGGATATTTGCAGTCCTGAAAAGAGAAAAGATCAAAAGTTTAATCTGAGTAAATGTAACATTTTAATGGAGAAAGATGTTGATTCAAAATTTCACAGTGTCAACAAATCCCCAAAATGTTGGGACAGGTAGCAATGAACAAATAAACAAGAATTAATGTTGCATAAACTTTTTAAAAAAAAACGTCCGCCATAATAAAAGTAATAAATAAAATAATAAAAACATAATTAATAATATTAATACCTGCAGACAGAGGGTAGGGTACAAAAGTAATAAATAAAACATGAATACATGTACCTGGTGAATCAGCTCTCATATATGTCACCTCCAAAGTGACATGTCTACACGTCTCCTTGATGCTTGATGTCTGTGAAGCATGCACGGCTCAGATTGGATGTGGAACGCCTCATGGAAATAAAAAAAGAACAACACATTTTAATCACCTTACAAACAAGCATACTGTACTTGTTTTCACTTTGTTGATCTGTTAAACAGATGACCCAGTGCAAAATAAATACTGCTGCCCATGATACTCATTCACAAGTACACATTATTTTATAAATACCTTTGATGCACAACATTATTATTTGCAGCAAAAGTACACCGTGTCTAAAACATCGTAACTAGTACAACAGCTAAAATTAGCGCCAGCTAGTCTCCATTGTTTTTTTATGTCACGGTCTTCTTTATCAGAGTTCATAAGAGTTCACACACTCTGCGGTGTTCATAAGAAACACTAGATTTTGAGCATTTAAACACAACCACAAACTAACGTTGATCAGCAACAGATAAAAACGCCACGACCTTGTGGGGCCACACCGAAGCAAGGCTGCAGGTCACAAACACAGCACATGAAGAAACACGTCATATGCTCAAAAGATAAATTAGAGTCAGAGTCAGAGTCAGAGAGAATTTATTGTCAATTGCACCGCATGTAGTACATGTGTTGAAAACGAGATTATGTACACAGGGTCCCAGTTACATCCAACAACAAATGCAAGAGAAAAACAATAATAACATCTAGGATTAACTAAGAGAGACATCAGCTAGTAATACACTAAGCCCTAATGTAGTAGAAAAACATCATTATAAACAGCAGCACGAACATGAGCAGATGGTCACAGATGAACGCAGCAACAAGAAACAGATCAGTATCAGTATGATGTGACATTTTGCAGTGTTTATTCTTATTATTTATTTATTCATGAGTCTGACAGCCTCAGGGTAGAAGCTGTTCCTCAGTCTAGTGGTTCTACATTTGATGCTCCTCAACCTCCGTCCCGAGGGGAGTGGTGCAAAGAGTGAGTGTGCTGGGTGAGTGAGGTCTTTCATGATGCAGGTGGCTCTTTTTCTGCATCTGGAGGTGTAAATGTCTGTGATGGTGGGGAGACTGACTCCCACAGACTTCTGTGCAGCCTTCACCACTCTCTGTAGAGCTTTTCTCTCTGCAACTGTGCAGCCTCCATGCCACACGTTGATGCTGGAGCACAGGACGCTCTCCACTGCACACCTGTAGAACGAGGTGAGGACTGGGCTTCTCAGACCGGCTCGTCTCAGCCGTCTGAGGAAGTAGAGTCTCTGATGACCTTTCTTGATCAGGCTGGTGGTGTTGTTGCTCCAGCTGAGGTTATCATTCATGTGTACACCCAGGTATTTGTAGCTGGAGACCACCTCCACCGCAGATCCACCTATATACAGTGGGGTGTGGGTGTGTTTGTTCCTTCTGAAGTCCACAATCATCTCCTTCGTCTTCTTCACATTCATGTGAAGGTTGTTCTCTTTGCACCAGCTCTCCAGATTATGGAATGAAAGGTGTAAAATGGTACTCACCTCCAAACGGATTGTAACCTGATGGTGTAAGGGTGGGTGAACATCAGTTTGAAGAGCTATTCTTGGAACAGCTTCACTCATCAATGCTAATGCTATGTTGCTAATCGCTATAATCCAACCCCTGAACTCTGGAGGGGGAGTGACCTTCTCGGGGGAGTGGCTCCACTTTTATATTAAGGCAGGAGACGATGTGACGTCACAACGGAGCAGACATGTCACAACAGAGCATTTGAGCTAATAGTAAAATTAACGTGCAATAACTTCTGTTCAACCCATAGGGCTACCGTGAACACGTTTTTAGACCAAATATTGCCGATTTTAACTAATACGCACAAATACATGAAAATTTACACAGAAATAGTGCTCTGAAACTTTTTATACACATTCTAGGGAGTTTATCAGCTAAAAAAACATAAATTTGGGTTTAGTCGCTCTTTAATTAACACCAGCCCTTTTTCCTTCCAATCATGATAAATTTTATCCTGCCAGGTGGGCAGGAAGCTATGGTTAAAGCATAATGGCGTCTGTACAGACGTCTTTGGTAATGCAAAGAAACTCCTGATCTGGTTTAGAATTCTTATTTCATGTTTTAACACAAAGCTCAGGTTTCGGTAGGCTTCCGGCTTTTCAAGATAAGCAAACAGTAGAGCTGGCAAGGAAGAGTTATTCGCCAGTTTAGACTCCATCCTGACCCACAGCGGGGCAGTAATTGCCGGGTTCCCAGGGAGCTCATGCTGCCAGAACATTAATGCTCTGATGTTGGCAGCCCAATAATAATGTTTAAATGCAGGTAGTCCCAACCCTCCCTTCCCCCTCGGCCCTTGCAAATGCACTCTAGAGATCCTGGCATTTTTCCCATTCCATATATAAGATTGAATGATCGAGTCTAGTTCTTTAAAAAAGGCTGCTGTAAGGTAGATAGGAAGGTTTTGACATAAATATAAGAACCTATAGGGAAATCATTTTAACTGAGTTGATGCGTCCGATCATTGACAGAGGCAAAGTTTTCCAGAATTCAATATTTAGTTTTAATCCCGATATAAACTTTGTAAAATTTAGTTTAAATATATGTTTTGGGTCTTTGGGCACAGTAATGCCTAGATAGGTAAGATGGTTTTCAACCACTTTGAATGGGACATTTTGTAAAAATCCTAATGGGTACGTGTTGGAAAGAGGCATTAACTCACTCTTTGACCAATTGATTGTGTATCCAGAAATCTTACTAAAATATGTAATCAGGTCGAGGAGGAAGAGGACCAATTTCACTGTGTCATATAAATATAATATCACATCGTCGGCATACAAACTAATGGTCGTTTCAACGCCGGCGACATGAAGGCCTTCAATATGCGGATGTGCCCTTATTGCCACAGCAAGTGGCTCCAAAGCAATAGCGAAAAGCGCTGGTGACAGTGGGCAGCCCTGCTGAACTGAACGCTGCAAGTGAAATGGAGCTGATCAATCACTATTTGTCAGGATGGAGCACATAGGTTCTAGATAAATCAGTTTTACCCATGAGATGAAAGTCTCGCCGAAACCAAATCTGCGCAATGATTCGAACATATATGGCCATTCAACCTGGTCAAAGGCTTTATGTGCATCAAGGGCCAGAATAGAAGCATTAGTATTATTATGATCAAGATATAGTGTTAAGTAATCGTCTTACATTGAAAAAAGACATTCTGCTGGGGATAAACCCAGTCTGATCAGGATGAATGATAGATGCTAAGCATTTATTCAGTCTAGTGGCCAATATTTTAGTGATTATCTTGCGGTCAACATTTTGCAGTGCCATCGGTCGAAAGCTAGCAGGATCAGTTTTATCTCTCTCCTTTTTAAGAAAAAGGGAAATGTTAGCCTCAAATAGAGTTTTGGGCAGTTTTCCATCCTTCTTTGATGCAGACATTCTAAACAGGAGTAGTGCAAGAATGTCACAGCATTTTTTATAAAAATCTGACCCAAAGCCATCAGGCCCGGCAACTTTGCCAGAAGGAAGTGATTTTAGCGTCTATAACCTCTTGAAGCGTCAGGTCAGACTCAAGGTAGTCCCTGCCAGATTTATTCAGTTGAGGCAATAAAAGTGAATCAAAGAAGTTATTAAAATCTGATTGTGTTGCGTTATTATCGGACGAGTACAGCGTGGCGTAAAACTCTCTGAATCTGCAGTTTATGTCAGCAGCGTTGGTTAAGTGCGTGCCGGTTTCTGACTTAATATTATAGATGGATCTTGTGGCTTGGGCACACTTAAGCTGCAGCGCTAATAGTTTACCAGGCTTATCTCCAAGCTCAAATTTTTTGTCGTAGTTTGCAAAGTAAATTACTAACCTGGTTGCTCATAATTCCGTTGTATTCATATCTGAGTTTAAGTATTTCGTTATAGTCATCTGGTGATTCAGTGATTTGATACTGTCTTTCCAAATTGAAGAGGGCACAGGTGATTTCAGACAAACGTTTCTCTCTTTCTTTTTTAAGGGCTGAGGTGTATGAGATTATTTCGCCACGCATGACTGTCTTTAATGCTTCCCATAGGATGGAATCTGATACTTCACCGTTATCGTTTATGCCTATAAAGTCTTTTAATTTAGAGGTTATGTTTTTAATAAAGTTATCATCATTGAGAAGGTTTGCGTTAAATTGCCAGGAATAAGCCTGCCTGGGAAGGGAGAGATCTAATGACATAGCCAGGGGGGAATGATCAGAGATGAGAATGTTATGATATTTAGAGTCAGCAATTTGAGAGATGAGATTGTTACTTATTAGAAAGTAATCAATCCTGGTATAAGATTTGTGTACATGAGAGTAAAATGAATAATCTTTACCCGTAGGGTGCTGAGCCCTCCAAATATCAACCATATTCCTAGTTTTGATAAGATTATTTAAAAGTTTGGTGGACGCCAGTTCTATTGCTGGTCGTTTAGAGGATCTATCAAGAAAAGGGTCAAGATAACAGTTCAAGTCCCCTGCTATTATTACGTTTGAACAGCTGTATTCTGGAATCAGGTCAAATTTTTTTCTAAAAAACCTCGGATCGTCTGAGTTTGGACCGTATATATTAAGCAGAGTTAGTGGTTTTGAGTTTATGGTGCCTGTCACCATCAAGTACCTGCCCATTGGGTCGTTAACAACAGACGATGCCTGAAATGGGATATTTTTTCTTAATAATATGGCCACACCGCGAGCTCGTGAAGTGAATGGTGATTGGTATATTTGTGACACCCAGCTACACTTCAGTCTGTGTCTTGCATCTTTTTTAATATGTAGCAAGCCCAAGACTCTGGAACGAGTTACCGCTGCTCATCAAACAGGCCCCCTCCCTCTCAGTTTTCAAATCCCGGTTAAAAACTCAATACTACTCCATTGCTTTCAATGCCAGCTGATTTATATTGGATCGTTTTATTTATGATCTACAATGTTTTTATGTTCTTCATGTTGTACTTCACTGTCTGTGTAGCCTGTTGCGTGTTTGTTTGTTCAGCACTTTGGTGTGGACTTGTTCCTGTTGAAAGTGCTTTATAAATAAAACGGTATGGCATGGTATGGTAATATGGGTCTCCTGCAGGAAAATAATGTCTGCAGCCAAGGATTTAAGATGTTTAAAAACCTTCTCCCTCTTTATTGCAGTGCCAAGACCTTTCATATTCCATGTCACCAGCTGCAGAGATCTCCCACCTGTCTGCCCGCCGTTAGGAACATTAGTCATTGTAAAAGTACATTTTCAAAGTTAGCAGTTTTAGTGCCGTGTGGTGTAAATAATAATAATAATAATGTCTTTTCCTGTCATCTGCGTATGTTTCCCATACACAGACGAAATTCGTCTCTGCATTTAACCCAACCACCTACCAGGTGGTGCAGTGAGCAGCCCGAAAGCGCCCGGGGAGCTGGAAAAATAGGTGTGCACTCAGTAAAGCAAGTGCATCTGGGTGAAAAGAAACATACAAATAACACACATCCCAATGCATAGTGTATTTTTAGTTTATGTTTTTCTTAGTTCATATCTTAGATCTTATTACCGTACTGTTCTTCTTTTATTTTTTATTGTTGGATGTAACTGGGACCACGTGTACATAATTTTTTTCCACCACATGTGGTGCGAATTACAAAGTACAACAAAGAATCTCTGACTCTGACAATAAGTAGAAATTAGCACAGAAATAGGAAATTAACCACAAAAAACCTGAAATTAGAAAAACATACAATAAAATAGCTGAAAAGTAGCTGAAAAGCCAAAAAGAAGCTTAAACTACCAGAAGGAAGTGGAAAGAACTGAATTGAGCTAAAAACAATTTTAAGATTAGCATCAAAACAGCTAACTAGTAGCTGAAAGAAAGAGCAGACACAGCTGAAACTAGCAGGAAAAAAAGCTGACATTAGCATAAAAATTTATGCTGAAAGTGGCAGAAATTAACATGAAAACTTGAATTTATCTGAACTCTGCTGAAATTAGCTAAAAATGTTATAAAACCTAGCTGAAAGGGTCAAATAGGCTTAAATTAGCATAAAAGAGCAGAAAGAACATGTTTGCACAATCATGCTGTAAGAAGCAGAAATGAGTACAAAAAAGTGATTATCTGAAAAAAGCTTAAACTAGAAAAATAAACAGCTGAAAAGTAGCTTAAAAAGCAGAAAGAAGCTTAAATCACCAGAAAGAATTGGAGAGATCACATTTTTGCTGAATTAGGCTGAAAAAGGCTGACATTACTGCAAAAAAATCTGGAATTAGCTGAAAAATCTAAAATTTGCATAAAACAGCTAGCTGAAATAAACAGAAACTTGCAGAAATAAGCTGAAAGTAGCATAACAAGCTGAAATTAGCAGAAATAATTTAATTAGGTTGAAAGCAGCAGAAATAAAGTTGCACCAATGCCAAAAGTCATAGCACCCTTCTTAACAAGTGGAACATTTTGATATATTATTTGTTGAATTAGCACCAAAATTGTGGAACGAGAAAGTTGCCAAAAAACATATGGAAGAAAAATGGATCACAATAGTGTGAATGCTTCATAACCATTCAAACAACACCATCTGGAGAAAAGAAGGAGACTAAAAACAGATTGAATGTGTGATTAAAGAAGCTTAAATCAAGTCAAGTCTAAAAAGAAAGACAAATGAGGCTCAAGAACTGATAACAAAGAATTTGTCCAAAAGGTGTGGCACGAGTGAGACACTCATATCTGAAGGGATCTATGCACGCACAAAAGCACAGCTTCTTTAGATGGCTCATTCTGGAGCCAGAGTGGAGCCACAACAACGCTTTATCCGAACCTGTCCCGTCGCTTCATGTCTCTGTTTAAAACAATAAAACAGACTGACAGACAATTAGAACATTGAACATTTCAAACTGTTGCTATGACTTTCAGTTCAAAGTGTTTTTAAAAAAAAATGAAAAAGGAAGATAATTCAAAATGAGCCTGTCTTTATCAAATGTAAAACACAAAACAGCATTTCAACTAACCGTGGGTGTTAAGAAGCAGAACAGGTTGGTAAACTAGTTTCATGTGGAAACTGGTGACTGTTTGGTTAAATATACTCACACTTGAGAAACCAGTCAGCAAACTGCTCCGTAAGTCATCAAGAGAACTCAATAATTAAACGTTGAGAATAAATCCTACCTGGATCATTTCTGATGTATGAAAAGGACTGACTTGATATCCTGAAGGTATGTTTTTTGTGTTTTTGTATATATATTTTTGGTTTTTCTTGCATAAAACACATGTGAAGAACAAAGTGCAAAAACTTAACTACCTTATTTTTCAAGAGTGTGGTTAGCAGTGTAGGAAATACAGTACAGTATTAGTTTTTACCCTTTGAATAAAGACAGAAAAATCCACAAAGATCCAGGGAATGACTTGAAACTGAAAAAAGTAACGATAGGAAATAATGACCAAAATTCAAGTAACAAAAATCGGTCCTAGCTGGTGGATTTTGGTTATCTGGAAATAAAAATTTGAAAAATGTAATGAAATTTGCCTTGACAAAACAAATCGAAAGTAATTTGACAGCAGTGT
>JBBPBX010005707.1:55629-65828 GCA_038048925.1 Garcialebias charrua | reverse complement strand
CATATATATATATATATATACGCACACACATACACACACACACACACACACACACAACAGCAGCTTTTTTATTTACAGTATGTTCACTTTTATCTAAAACTTTTAACCATTATAGTTTGATGCAGGTCCCAAAGGTCAGAACTGAACTGGGTAAAAAGGCTTTTAAACATTTTTCCCCTGCCACTTGGAATAGTCTGCAGGAGGATTTAAAGTTATCATCTCTTGTTACATTGGGACAATTTAAATCAATTCTAAAAGAACAAGAGATCAGCTCACTTGGCTCCTGTAACTGCCCTAATATGTAATTATGTGATTTCTCCTGGGTATGTATTTTGTGTGTTTGGTTTAGTATTTTGGATTTGCTGTAAGTTTTATGCTGCTGTCTTGGCCAGGTCACGCTTGGAAAAGAGGTTTTTAAATCTCAATGAGTTATTTTTCCTGGTTAAGTAAAGGATACATACATACACGTTTATATCGGTGCTATTTTGATGGAATGGCCGATACGATACTGATACCATGCCGATAATATTGAGCATCCCTAGATTTTATATAACGTTAGTGAGGTAAGTCACTGCAAAACACTCAAAGTGAACAATTTTGTACAAGGTAATTCTTTAATGAGGACGGAAAGATGAAGTCTTATAAATTATTTGTGACTTTGAAAACAAGCCTGCTCACATATGTATCTATATATGTTGTTGTTTTTCTTTCAGCTGCTTCCTTCTGCAGGAGGCGCCACAGTGAGAGAATTCACATGAAAGATTTAGCCATTGTTTTCTGCTGGATGCCCTTTGGGGCACAACCTGGGCTCGAACCTGCAGCCTCAGGATTACAAAACCGCAGCACTGACCACCAAGCTACCACACCACCCACATATCTATGTGTATAAAATAAAAAAAAATGTTTACCAGACTTTGTGCTTCGAGTTTTTTGTCATCCTCTGTTTTCTTTTTGCTTTCTGGCATCAGATCATCGAGCCAGCTCAACTCTCTGTTAGTGAAGAAAAAGTCCAGAAGCTTTCGGATAAAGACCAGTGCCAAAACCTGGGGCCAAAAACACAAAGTAATTACAGTAGAACTAGAGAAATTATATTTCCTGTGAAAAAGCAGCATGAATGCTTATTGCAGAAGAACTTGCTGAAAAACAGCCGATATAAGCTAAAAACATGCTGAATGGAAGAACAAGCCTAAATTAGCAGAAGAAAACAGAAATAACCCATTTGCTGAATTAGGTATAAATTTGCAGAAATTTGCACAAAATTTAGAAAATTAGCTATAAAAAAAACTGAAATTAGCAAAAAAATAGCTGAAAATTAGCTGAAATGGCAGAAAGAAGCTTAAATTACCAGATGGAAGCACTGAAATGAACAAAAAAATGTGGAATTAGCTGAAAAAGTTAAAATTAGCATAAAATAGCTAAATACAGGTACAGTAGTAGCTGAAATAGCAGAATAAGCTGAAACTTGCCGAAAGAAGCTGAAAGAAGCATAACAAGCTGAAATTAGCAGAAAGAAATTAGAAGAAGCATAACAATCTTATAGTTAGCAGAAAGAATCAGAAAAGAGGACAAAACAGCTGGGAAAAACAGCTGAAAGTAGCTGAAAAATGTTAAAATTTGCACAAATAAGCTGAACCAGAACAAAATGTGAAAGGGGCAGTAAAAGGTTGTAAACACATCTAAAGGTTTGAAGGATGTAAAATGAGTCAATTCATTTTCTATGAGGGGAAAAAAAAGTATCAGAAAAGGCTAAATATTTCAAAAAGCTAAAATTGCACCAATAACAAAAGTCATAGCAGGATTGCCCTGAACAAGCTGAACGTTTTGATTTATGATTTGCTGAAATAGCACAAAAATTGTGGAACGAGAAAGATGCTGAAAAATGTACAGAAGAAAAATGGATCACAATAGTGTGAATGCTTCATAAACATTCACACAAAAAATGCTTCCTATTAAGACGTTCTTAAAATAGAATTGACCTAATAATAAAGAATAATAAAACATAGCTGCTTTAGAAATTATTGGCAAAAAAACGATTGAAAAAAATCAACTAAACATCAGCACTCGTTACCATCATGGGGAATACAACAGCTGCTGCAGAGGCCTTGATTACCCAGAGCAATACCAAACAGGTGAGCTGCACCAGAGTGAAGATATGGACCTTCCACAGCGGCACGTAGCGCAAGTAGATCAGATCGGGCTGGTGCTTTGCAGGCATGCCAAACAGTTTGATTCTGTCAAAGAACTAAACAGAAAAAAAAGAGAGATGCAAATGAAAAGCACTGCAAAGAGCGAGGAGAACATGAAAAAAAAAAAAAAGTGTTCATCAGACCCAGAAACAAAGTTAACAAACGCTTTCATAGATTGTGATTTGCTATCAAAGGTTTTGACGTTCTGGAGGGAAACAGCCTTAACAACAGCTCGTGAATCTGTTCAGCTTTGATTTAAAGGGATTATTATCTTCAAACGCAGGCAACTCTTACTTGAATGCCTTTGAGCGAAGAGACACCCATGTAGAGAAAGACTCCATACAGAACGGGCATGGGAATAAACTGGAAGGAGCAGACGTGAAGTGAATAAGTCTGCAGCTCTTTACAATAAGGCAAAAACAAACATAACGTTTACCGTACGTGCTATTAGATAAGCGTTTCCTCCTTCCTCACCTTTAGCACTGACGTCATGAAAACAGAGCAGCCCATGAGGACAAAAATCATGAACCCCGTGACCCGCTGCTCCCGAATGCCCAGAAATTTGGGCTGCTCTCCTGGTGCCGAGCAGCCGGACTCCACCTTCAGGCTGTTTACGTGGGAAATGGACAGGACTGTTGCAGCCACGAACCACGGCAAGCCCATGATGGAGCACACCCCCAGCATTACTGACACTATCAGCAAATCCAGGTGATAGCCACAGCCTTTCTGTAGGACGCACAAGGAAAAAAGAACAAGAGCACCACATACCGTAAACAAACAGCAATGACCCGAACAAGCAAAGCTTTTGACCTTGATTTTATAACCCTGACCTTGGAGCTGGGGTGATGAAAAGTGTACATGAGACTCTGTCTAGTGATGAGGCGTAAGGGTATTTATTTCATAAAATTAACGTGTGCGGATCAGGAGTTATGGGCAGGACAAAAAGTTTACGGATGGAAACAGCACCATAACACATCCACCTTTCAACAGGCGTGTAAAAAAACAAATATATTTAGTTCAGGGGAGGAAGAATAAAATTCACAAAATAATATGTTCAGCATTTAAATATATTTTAAATATAAAAAAGGACTGGGGGACAATTACTGAGGGAAAATTATGTTTGAATATTATACTGTTTTGAGGTAATTTAGTGGAAATTAGGATGACAAAATAAGAAAAATGTTTAAATAAATACAGGAGTGTAGTGCAGAGAAGTTAGTGCAGCTGAAGATTGCATGTATAGTTTACACTCATCAATATTGCATCTAATATAGACATTAATGCGAAAGCAATCATCATCACGATTAGACAGTTTCTGTCTATTCCTATTTGCTCAACAGTTACCATCATTAAATAAATAAAAAAAACTTTGTCATGCAATTTAATTAGAAAACCATTACAGAGGTTATGTGCAGCTTTAAAAAAAGGACCTTAAACAATCTGCCTTGAGCTAAGTGTGACCTTTAATTTGTGCTCTTTGCGGTTGATGATGACTGCAGTAATCTGCTGGTCCATAAAGATGAGGATGGTGCAGAGCAGAGCAGGAAGTGCCGCCACCAGCAGCGTCCACCAGGGATTATCTCCTAATGGATCCATCAGCCAGCCTCTGTTCTTTGAAGTTGGCTGCAGAGAAAAGGAACAAGCACATTTTCATGTTGTAATGTATAGACAGTAAAACACAAACGTGTTTAAAATTATACGCCTACCTCGAAGCGGTCAGGAACATTCAGTTTAGGACTTGGGATTCCCATCAGAAAATCCACCAGCACCATAACCATGATGGTTATAAACACAGCAAAATCACTGATAGTGGAACGCACCTACAACACACATAAACACATATAAAATGACATCTTTTTAACTTTCATACACAAAGTACCTTCACTTTAACCACCTGATTTCTGTAGAGCTTAAAAAAATGTAATAATGTGAATGTTTATGAATAATTCACACTATTGTGATCCATTATTCTTCTGTACGATTTTCTGCATCTTCAACATTTTTTGATATTGCAACAAATATCAAAACGTTCAGCTCTTTCAGGAAAATCCTGCTATGACTTTTGGTATTGGTGCACTTTTAGCTTTTTGAAATATTTAGCCTTTTCTGTCTCATTTTTTCTCATATGAAATGAATTGAGCTCGTTTTACATCCTTCAAATCTTTAGATGCGTTTACAACCTTTTACTGCTCCTTTCACATTTTGTTCTGCTTCAGCTTTTTTCAGCTCACTTGTGCAAATTAGAACTTTTTTCAGCTACGTTCAGCTGTCATGTGCTCCTTTCAGATTCTTTCTGCTAACTACAACATTGTTGTGCTTCTTCTAACTTCTTTCTGCTAATTTCAGCTTCTTTATGCAACTTTAAGCTTTTTCTAGTATTTCAGTTACTCTTTAGTTATTTTTATGCTAATTTTAGCTTTTTCAGCTAATTCCACATTTTTTGCACTCATTTAAACTTTTTTTTAGTTAATTCAGGAAAAATGTGCTATCTCAACTTCCTTCTGGTAATTTGAGCTTCTTTCTTCTTGTTTTAGCTACTTTTCAGCTGTTTTTTTGTTGTTGCTAATTTCAGCACTTTTCAAATAATTTCCACTTACTGTATTTGTGCTCATTTCTGCTTCTTTAAGCCTAATTGTGCAAACATGTGTTCTATCTGCTTTCTTCTGGTAATTTGAGCTTGCTCTACTTTTTCAGCTACTTTTTTTTTCTCGTTATTTAGCATTTTTAGCTAATTTCAGCTGTTTACAGATAAATTATTTTTTGTGATAATTTCTGCTAATTTCAGCCTAAATAAATCCTTTATGCTAAATTCAGCTTGTTATGCTCTTTTCTGCTTTCAGCTAATATTTAGCTGTTTTACTGCTAATTTTACAGCTAATTCCACATATTAGCTGTAAAACTTCCACACATTTTGAACTCATTTCAGCTCTTTCGACTTCCCTCTGGAACATTAAGCTGCCTTTTCAGCTAGTTTTCAGCCGTTTTTTTGTTGTTGCCAATTTCAGTTTTTTTTTTAGCTAATATCCTACTTCTTGTGCACATTTTTGCCTTTTTAATCTTAATACAGCAAATATGATATGTTCTTTCTGCTTTCTTTATGATTGTTCTTCAAGTTCAGCTAGATTTTAGCTTTTTTAAGCTAATTTCAGCTGTTTTTCAGCAAGTTCTTCTGCAATAAGCATTCACACAGCATTTTTGCAGGAAATGCAATTCCTCTAGTTGTATTTGTGTCAGCAGTTAAAATCACACAAAATGAACATGTGCCTACACCAAGTGATAACAGACTGTTATTGTGTGGGCGGATCGAAGAAGCTCCTTTCTTTCTGAACATGAATGTAAACATTCACAGATCGTGAGAAGTTTTTAGATATTTATTTATCATAAACATTTCATATAATGTAAACTCTCACTTTATGTTTTACAGGAGCAGAATGTAGAAACATCTCACCTTGGTTGGGAAGTACCTATCCGTCTTAAACTGCTTGAGGAAGGAGGATAAAAAGAATGTGGTGAAGAAGAGGATAATGGACCAAAAGAGGACGTCTGGGATGTAGGGGCCATGGTCACCACAGGCAGGACCCACAAAATCCCCATGAAAGTGCTTACACATCTGAAAAAAAGCCAGAGTAGATGCAGCTATGGAAGAGGTTTGTGTGTCCTTGACTTACAATGACACAGAGCAGAGCTAACAGCTGGTGTTACACTGAAGAGGTTTACATAAGATCAACAAGTTCACCAGATTTTTGACCTTGAATGATTTCCAGCTGTCAAATTAACCAGCACTCCCCTCCTTCTCTTGTTTCCAGTTTTCCGCTGACTGATGTGATTATACCTGTTATTGAAGGTGGATGTTAACGTCTGTCATTGGCTGATTTATCTTACAGTGTTTGAGAAAAAAAGACTTAATGAGCTACAGTACAGTATTCATATTTCATAGGAAAATTATTATGTAACTTGTGAAGGCTATTCCTCTTGAGATCCTGCTCTTCTGCCGTGTTTTAAACTCTCTCCTCTCACTGAGGATAAGCTCATTTATGTGACTAATTATCAATAATTTGCCTTCAGTCACTCTGTCAGTGACAGTTTTTAATAGAAAAAAATATTTATTGAAGGGAGAACTAGATGAGTGTTTAAACTTCAGTGTTATTGAAGGTTGGAGATACAACAATTAAAGTATCAAAGCATAAAGAGAGCGGTCTCATTTCATCTCTACAGCTCTGCCTGGGAACAGCCACACATGGTGGTGGCGCATGTAAGCGAGCAAACTGAAACATTTTTGTTCTCCAAAAATAGTGTCAGTATTCAAAATACGAGATCCAAGTCAGAATTTTTAGCCTTTCTTTGTTACGTGTGTTATGTGTTTTAAATAACGACATTCCCCAAGGTTTGAAAACATAAGCATCAAACCCACTGATCATTTGCTCTGCGTATTCCACACATGACGTTGTAGTTGCTATCTTCTACACTAGAGGTCACTCTGAGCCAGTCTCACCGAAACGTTGAAGCTGTGCCACGGGATCGAGTCCGAGCTGAGGAAACCAGAACCGTTCCACTTCTGCATGAGCAGATCTGATGCATTAGCTGGTGGAGAGCACTGACACCTGCAGAGAAAAGAGCCAATAACAAACGTCTGCACCTTCTTCTCAGGAGAAATAACAAAAACAACAACATTTATTTCCATTTAAAGTGAACCCAGGCTGTAGATCACATTGTACCAGCTGTTAGATTTACTTATAAATTGGTTTAGAACGTGCACAAGAGCCCCTAATGCCATAGATGGACGGAAAAACTACATGACCTTTAGTGTAACTTTGAAAAAGCATTTGGTAGTGATCCTCTGTTAGAATGTGATTCAGTTAGGGTAATATATGATATACATTCATGCAGTTCTGTATAATTATAAATAAAAAACAAATTGTTATCATTAAACTAATATTGTGTTTTATTTTTTCAAGGCAAAAAGTTCTTGCAGGGCACTGGAATCTTGTGAGATGAGTAAAAACAAAACGCTCAAATTACAATTTCAACATCGCCACTCACGAATAGAAGGTGAGATTGTCTAAGCTGTTGTGCATATTGACCGGGTAATATTCTCCGAGGTGAAAGAGCTTCTCCAGGGCCTCATAGATGAAAATTATGCAGATGAGAGCTGCGAAAGCTTCCTCTGTGAAGCGAGTGATGTAGCAGACCAGTGAGCTTGCGTCTGTGGCTACCAGCACCAAACACAGGAAGGCCGTCCATAGGCCGATGCTTGTTCGCAGTGACAGGTAGGACAAGCTGTAATCACTGCGAAAGACAAACATAACGTGGTAATTACATGTATTTTCGGGCCTATTAAAGTCTTAAAACCCTCATGCTCAAACTCACGTGCAAAACTTGAAGAGGATCTTTTCAAACACTAAAACAGGCCCAGTGCTGCCAAGAATGGTGAGGGGCTGGCCTGCAAAGAGGGAGTATGCCACCCCTGTCAGAGAAGCTCCAAAAAGAGATTCTATTGCACTCTGTGGAGACAGAGGGAAGGGAGGGAGTGAGGGAATGAGAAAGGGAACACGGGGAAAGTGAAACGATAAGGAGGATTGAGAGGGAAAAGCTGAAGAAGAGAGAGAGGAGAGGCGTGGGATGGCACCCCAACCAGAAACCAGAGCGCTTGGATCAAACAGAAATTTTGGACTGCGTCAATGAACTGTCCAAAAGTTTCCACCACACTGACTTCACTGAATTCATATCTCTGTGAAGCGCTTGCCTGCTGAGTTTACTTAGACACATTTCACACATCAGCTGACAGACAGTCTGAGCTACTGGTAAGGGCATCTGGATAAAGGGCAGAGAGGAAGAAAGGGGGAGGTAGTAACAATACAACCAACAGTTTGCAGCTAGAAAAAAGGAGAGACAGATCGGAAATGATCATTTGATAATGTTTTGCTATGTCTGTGTATTTGATTTGATTTGATTTGATTTATTTGATAGGGACAGACACACATCGACATAGACAAACTGAGTAAAACAGCAGTCCCATGTTTGCATCATTTATTCATTACGTTAATTGACCTAATTACATTTTATGTTTATATATTTGCATAATTGACCATACCAAGGCAGACGCCATGGGAAGTTTTTGTTGGATCAAAGGAGTGCAGCTACTTATTGTGTTAACGTTTATGAAGCATTCACACCATTGTCATCCATTTTTCTTCCATACGTTTGTCAGCGCAATTCTCGTCCCGCAGTTTTCAAGCTATTTAAACAAATCATATATCAAACATTTAGCTCTTTCAGGACTGCTGTGACTTTTTGGTATTGATGCAACTTTAGCTTTTTTAAATATTTAGCCTTTTCCGCCACTTTTTGTCTCATAGAAAATGAATTGAGCTCATTTTACGTCCTTCAAATCTTTAGATCTGTTTACAACATTTTACTGCTCCTTTCACATTTTGTTCTGATTCAGCTTCTTTTAGCTTCCTTGTGTAAATTTAAACTTTTTTCCAGCTGTTTTCAGCAAATGTTAGCTGTTTTGTGCTCCTTTCAAATTCGTTCTGCCAACAACATTTTTGTGCTTATTTTACTTTTTCTGCCAATAGTTTATGTTCCTTTCGGCTTACTTATGCAAGTTTAAGCTTTTCTACTATTTCAGCTACTAATTAGCTATTTTAATGCTAATGTAAGCTTTTTCAGCTAATTCCACTTGTTTTTGCTCTCATTTAAACGTTTTTCAGCCTAATTCAGCAAAAATGTGCTCTCTCCACTTCCTACTGGTAATTTAAGCTTCTTTCTGCCTATGTAGCTACTTTTCAGCAGTTTTTTTTTTCTAATTTCAGCTTTTTTTCAGATGATTTCCACTCTTTTGTGCTAATTTCTGCTTCTTTCAGCCTAACTGGGCAAATGTGTTCTTTCTGCTTTCTTCTGCTAATTTAAGCTTGTTCTACATTTTCAGCTACATTTTTAGCACTTTGTAGCTAATTTTAGCTGTTTTCAGACAACTTCATGTTTTTGTGGCAATTTCTGCTACTTTCAGCTTTTTCTGCTAGTTTAAGCTTATCTCATTCTTTTCAGCTACTTTTCGACTATTGTTGGCTAATTTCAGCTTATTTAGCTAATTTCCTAATTTTTGTGCTAATTTCTGCTTATTTAAACCTAGTTCAGCAAATATGTGTTCTGCTTCTTCTAATTTAGGCATGTTCTAAATTTCAACTACAAAGTACATTTCAGCATTTTTGAGCATTTTTTAAGCTAATTTCATGTTTATCAGCAAGTTCTTCTGCAATAAGCATTCACACTGCATTTTCACAGGAAATGCAATTTCTCTAGTTACCATTTGAGTTGCTTTTTTCCTTAGATGGACACATAAATTAGAACGAGTGGTGAATAATGGTGCTCAAAGATTTCCATTCTAGAAACAAACTTGATTTGTCTGCTCGCTGAACACCATAACCCTGAGAGATTAGTGTTTTCTTCATAACTTACTATGTTGCCTTTCGTTGCCTCTCCAAGCAGACCTCCAAATGTGATGACAGGGGACATACAAGCGCAGTAGAGGAAAAGGACGGAGGCTAGACATTGAAGACTGAATGAATCCCTAATGTCGCTCCAGTAGAAGGGTGCTTTCCGCTTCACATCCAGGACCAAACCTCCAAAAATCCTGGAGGAGCAAAGAGGCATGTTGTGTTTGGAGTTTTCAAGCAGCACTGCAACATATCATTACACGTCAAAGGAGGTGATTTTAAAATGTATTCTTGAAGAGGGTTTAAAACTTGAGATGCTCAACTCTCGTCATGCTTGAGTCTTTTCATTCCATTTACATGAATAAACAAGACCTGAAGACAAGACAGACCACATTTAGACTCACAGTTTAAAGCAACTCTGTTTGATGCATCAAAGAGGTGCTGAATAGTTTTAATGTAATATTTCTTTACATACTATGCTAATTGTTACAACTGAAGCAAAATGTATCAGATAAAAATATATATCATAGATTTCATGTTGCATTACTCAGTTTGTGCTTTTCTTCACTTTGAT
>JBBPBX010005707.1:22731-55532 GCA_038048925.1 Garcialebias charrua | reverse complement strand
ACACCTATCCAAAACAGTACATGTAACTCAGCTGTGAGCTCTTTTTTAATTTTCTTCTTCCACCCCCACACACTCCTCTGGAGAAACGTCTATAGCCTGCCTCCACATCCCCTGCTGCCTCTTTTATGAAGCACGCATTTTCAACAGCTCTCTTTACATTAGCTTCCAGCACTCCAGTCCACTCAACCCTCCTCCAGTAGCTCCCTCACAGCGCAGGCCTTTTATAGTAAGGAGTGGGATTCTGTAAATAATACAGTGCCTCCCCAATAGATGCCTATATGTGTGCAGACCGTGTGCATTTGTGTGGCGTTTCAAATAAACACATTCTCCTTGCTGTTGGCTCCAGAGTCTCACCATCAGTTATCTATCAATGTCAGCAGCTTTGGAGCACAAAGCACAGCTATGCATTTGCTCAAACAATGGGAATGTCCAATTCAATAATTGCTCAATTCATTACTTAACAAAAAAAATCAATGAAAAAGCAATAAAATAAAATCAATTTAATGAATATTTAATTTGCTAAACATTTGTATTACCTTAGAATGACCTATCCATCTAATCATCCATCTATCTATCCATCTAACCATCCATCTATCTATCCATTTAAACATCCATCTATCTATCCATCTTACCATCCATCTATCAGTCCATCTAACCATCCATCTATCCATCCATCTAACCATCCATCTATCTATCTACCCATCTATCTATTCATCTAACCATCCATAAACTGTATCTTTCCATCTAACCATCCATCTATCTAACCATCTAACCATCCATTTAACTAAACATCCATCTAACGAAGCATCCATCCATCCATCCATCCATCTAACATCCATCCATCCATCTAACATCCATCCATCCATCTAACATCCATATAACTAACCATCCATCCATCCATTCATCCATCCATCCATCCATCTCTTATCTTTAGCATTTTTATAAATATAACAAATCAATTAAAAACAGTAAGGTGCTAACATTTAAAACTTTATTAGAGCAATAGTAAAAGTTGCATCTGATAAACGTTTCTGAGTGTAAATTTTCTTCCATAAAAGTGGACTATACTCAACCTCCCAGTCCTTTGAAGCTCAGGGCCGGCATGTTGGTCTTCCTCTTTTTCCTGCTCTCCAGCTGAAGCTGCGGTGCCATTAGGTTGAGATGGTGTCTTTCTCTTTGACTAAAGGTCAAAAGACGTAAATTAACATGCTACAGTGCCATTCACTTCAGTTCTTTGTTCTCATTCAAGTTAATAATGGTGTGGGAGTGAGGAGATGTGGCTCTTAAAGTCTGAACGAATACACAAGTAAGTTTAAGTATACAAAAACTTTAAGTTCAAAGGTTGTGAAAGTAATGCAGTATTCAGTGGTAAACCTATTGATAAGTAGCAGAAATACTAATGTCTGTTTTATCATCATTAAGGAAGTGTCTGCTGTATTATTTACTTGTCTAAAAATCAATATTTAACAAAACAAAACAAACACATACCATTATACAGTATTATTCACAAAGTAATCCTGACCAAAACCTCAAGAAAGAGATATGCTAACCTGAGACGGGACATTTTTTGGAGGCTCAATTCGGATTGTGGGGTCCCATTCACCAGGAGGCAGGACAGTCACCTGGTCGAGGAACTCGTCTATCCCAGAGAGTAGATCTGTTCGGTCTTTGGCTTTGTAAGCAACATCATGGAAAATCTAGACAAAAAATAAAGATCCAAACTTAGGTTTGTGCTGTACAGTAAGTAACTTCTATTGCTAAAGAGCAAACCAAATGATGCAGGCGTCTGCAGTTGGAATAAAACATGGAATAAATTGTGTTTTTTGTAAGTTTTTAAGTGGTGCAAAAATGGAAAAAGTAGGATATTAGGAATCAGTCATCTCTCACCTCATCTGTCATTAGTGTTGCCATGGATCTGCCAATTTCATGGTACTGTGCTCCTTTACCATGAGGACCCAAAAGGAGGAAAAGAAACCTTTGCACAAGACATATTCTTTTAATAGACTGACATCAATGCACGTATACCAGAAATATTTTAAAATTAACTTCATGTTATTGTTTTTTTTTTAAATGACAAACAGAGAGCATCGTTCAACTCTTCCTGCTCATGTTTAGCAAAGGCACTTTAAAAACAAAAACGTGTCTATCTATTATTTAAAACCCTTTATTTACCTTTTTTGTCATGCAATCAACATTTTAGCATCACATGACAATTAGTGTTGCCACACACCATACACTACGTAGTGTGACTTCTCACTTTTGTTTAATTTAAGTAAAGAAAACACGGCTATGGAAAGAAAAAGAAAAAATACCTGAACATCTGTAAATCCCCAGGCTATATTGTACTCAAATGCAATCATAACTTTTGCAAATTACTTTGCCACTTGGCTTCCAGAGTGTAATAACTTGTGACTTTTACTGGACGTCTAATTTGAAAAGTAAAGTCATGCAATTAGAGATTATCGTACCTTGTGGGAACAGGCACCTCAGTGAGGCCTGTGATAAGGACTGCCGGAGACAATCGCACAAACACAATTATGGGCTTCTCCAAAAAGTCCACTTCTCCCACAAGCACGTTAGAAGCTTCAGCTCCTGGAGGAATCTTCCTCATAAAATTCATGTCCACCTGAAAGTCATGAAATTGTAGAAGCATATAAGCATTGAAAACAAAACAATTGTTGAGAAAAAGGAAGTTGTGGCAGAGAATGAAGCAGACCAACATGCAGAAGCACACTCATGCAAAAGAATGAGAAACTACAGTAAAACGGGGATCGGCAGCAAACATTAGGAATTTTAGTAGAGATACATTCAACTACTGGTAAATAGTACTGAGCAAAGATAGTCCACTGTTGTGAACCATATCTTATGGTCTCCAAGTAAATATTCATTCAACCTTTATTTATACAGGTTAGTCTCATTGAGCCTCGAGGACTCTTTTTCAAGAGAGGCCTGTTTTTAACAAATGTTTGATGCAGGCTACTAAATAGAGATCTAAGCATGGCAACAGTCCCAGTGTAGGAACAAACATGCCTTCAGCCCTCTGTATTCTATGACTCATTTACACAGTGCACCTTATGTTTTGGCAGGGATAATGACTGGTTTTATAACAGCAACTTATGGCAGCCTGCCATCTTATTTAGTGAACAACACTAAAAAGATAGGGGGATGAACGGAAGTCATGCAACAGTTTTTTTTATTTTTTATTAAGCCTTTTTATAACAACTTATTTAATATTCTTTGCCCATTCAAAGACAAAGATCACAGATGCCTTTTACAGAGCTGAGAAGAAAAGAGGCAGTGAGTATATAGGTGGCTTTTCTACGCAAGCCACTGAAATGTCTGTGAAAGCCCAGAAACTGAAGAAAAACACAGATGAAGTTGATCTTGGGCCATTCCACTGCGAAGGACTGTGTCTGTGCTCAGTACTATAGTTAGGTTACCTTGCTGAAGTCCACACTGCTGCTTTCTCTACTGACCCCTACTTTGGACGGTCTTCTTTCCATGGCCTTGTTGCTGTCCAGATTGTTTGGGAGTGAATGGGGAGACACGAGTGGTCCTGGGAGGTGCGGGAAAACACAGATGGTAAGTGTTGAGCATTGATTTGAACAAAACAGCTCTCTGGTTCACCAGAAATATATTGCTTTGCCATCATCATTACAAGCTGTTTTGCTTTCACTTATATCTGCCAAAATATTTTAATTAGGTAAAAAAAGTAATTAAAAATGTTTGCACCAATATTAAGCAGGATGAGCTTAACACATGGGAGACTATTTCATAAGCATTTCTGGTCCCTTTAACCATAAATTAACTGCTTCAATAAACTTACAGGTACTCACATGTTCACATTACCTGAAAGGCTTGGGATATATTTGTACTTGTTTTAACTTTATGGTTTCGATTTATTAATTAACCACATTTTACAAAATGTGAAAGTTTATTATAAAAAATATTTATTTACATTTTACAAGAATAAGAATTTATGTAACTGCAGGCTGACCTTTGTCATGGGCAGTACGATCATTTCTAATACCAGATTACAAAACAAAACACTCATGAGTTTGGACTGAAATTAATATCATAATCTTTGGTTGGAATACTAATACGTCCCTAAACATGGAAAATGATATTTTCACTAAACAATATTCCTGATTGCTACCCATGTGTTGAGCACATGCTTTGCCACACAAATTAATCTTACTTAGCTTGAATTAATCTCAGCTTTGAGTCAAAGATGAGGGGGATGCATTTAATATTCCAGACAGTTCACAGAGTTCAGCACCTACATCTCTGCACAGCTTTCTGCATATTTCAGCAGTTTTGATCTGAGTCATACAAGACACAGGAAACGCTAGCACTTGAGGTGGCATGTGAAAAGGAGATGAAATGAGGGAGTAATGCATCTGAATCAAAGAATAGCATAAATCTACTATCCTCTGAGTATTTTTGGTAACATTTCTTTTACCAGGTTCCCTTTTTAAAATGTTTTCTCATTAGTGCACTGAGATCTCATAAGCAAATATATACTAGGAGGAAAATGCATGGTGCCACGTATGTCCTCTACAAATGAGCAAATGTGAAAAATGTGCCATTGTAGCCAGCAAACCGTTTGGCCATTGGCCTCTTAATTGCAGCCTGGGGTAACCCTAGTGGCTGCTGGGTAACTGACTGATGAACAGGAGCATGATTGCTCACATACCTGACAAAGCCTTTAGGAATATGAGCAGGATTAACTTGGGCTGTGTCTGCAAAAATGATTACAATCAGGAGGTCTACGTTCGGGAAAGCTCAACCAAACCAGCCTTTCAAATAGTAGTGTCACTGTACAACCTCCCTCTGACACAAAGTAGTACTGGAAACTAAAAATATACAGACTGTCAGACTTTTACAAGATAGCAGGAATGAGTATTCAGTAAAAGATCAACGGAATGTAATAATCAATAGTGTATTCTAGTATTGTTCAGGTCTTTGTACATTTTACACCAAAAAGACAGCGTCAAGTCAAATACATGCAGCTGTTAACACGAAAAGCACAACAAATGATGCAATAATTTAAAATGGCCTCTGTTTTATGAAAAGGGTAGTTCAGTTGAAGGACAAAAAACTGCTTAAGGCTTGAGAAGCACTTACTCTACGTAGGACGCATTTAGTATTTTATACTTAATCATTTGCCACTACATCAAAAGCAACCTAAATAAAATGCATATTTTTCATGTTTTAAGCCCACAAAGTGTCAGACTCCATCTATGTTATCTGGCACATTAGCAACAGATCTTTTAATGCTCTCTAACTTGGTCTTATATCTACTTTTCAACATTATAGACACTTAATTGTAGTAAGAAGAGGAATATAAAGGTTAATCAAAACATTTTCAAGTTATTTAAACTACTACAGCAAATTCTGCAAGAAGCTAAGGTGATTTATCATTTTGAAAAAGACAGATATCATCAGGGTATACAGCTTCATGAAGTAGTGTTGTAGTTAGAATGTGAATAACGTGGCAAAGTAATATGGACACGAATGCCAGGAACATAGAGGGCATCATCTGTTAGTGGGTTGAATGTTGCTGGTGATCACAGGGGCGGAAATTCTGTTTCATTTTGGGGAGAGGGAGCTTTAATAACAGCTTTTGGGGGGAGGTGGGGTAGATTAAATAAAACAATATATAATGAGACTTCCTGTCAGGAAGTTGAACTGTGATCTCTCATGTGACAGAATTACTCGTCATCACTATACTAACAAGAAGCTGTCACAAGTGAGCGCTTACTGGAAGCAATTTGTTCAGGCCGCTTCAGTCCTCAGGCTGCTCGGTTCTGTGTTGTATTAAGCGGGTGTACAATGGACTAAACCACCGTTAGGATGACTGCGGGGATGAGCCATATGGTTTTGAAGGGAAGTCTGAGATTTTCATCATTGTATGTTCCCATACAATGGCGAAATTATTTCTCTGCATTTAACCCATCACATGTGGGATACACCCAGGTGGTGCAGTGGACAGCTATGTAAGCGCCCAAGGAGCAATTGGAAGGCATGAATGCACTGTTTTGCCTATTTAAACTGTAGATATGCTTTTTGTTTTTATATTGCTTAAACATATAGTTTCCCATCCATCCATCCATCCATCTTCTTCCGCTTATCCGGGGTCGGGTCGCGGGGGTAGCAGCCTAAGTAGGGAGGCCCAGACTTCCCTCTCCCCAGCCACTTGGAGCAGTTCCTCCGGGGGAATCCCAAGGCGTTCCCAGGCCAGCCGAGAAACATAGTCCCTCCAGCGCGTCCTGGGTCTTCCTCTGGGTCTCCTCCCGGTGGGACGTGCCCGGAACACCTCACCAGGGAGGCGTCCAGGAGGCATCCTAACCAGATGCCCGAGCCACCTCAACTGGCTCCTCTCGATGTGGAGAAGCAGCGGCTCTACTCCGAGTCCCTCCCGGATGACTGAGCTTCTCACCCTATCTCTAAGGGAGAGTCCAGCCACCCTGCGGAGAAAACTCATTTCAGCCGCTTGTATCCGAGATCTTGTTCTTTCGGTCATAACCCAAAGCTCATGACCATAGATGAGGGTGGGAACGTAGATCGATCGGTAAATTGAGAGCTTTGCCTTTTGACTCAGCTCTCTCTTCACCACGACAGACCGGTACAGCGCCCGCTTCACTGCGGACGCTGCACCTATCCGCCTATCGATCTCACGCTCCAGTTTTCCCTCATTCGTGAACAAGATCCCGAGATACTTAAACTCCTCCACTTGGGGCAGGACCTCCTCCCCGACCCGGAGAGGGCATGCTACCCTTTTCCGGCTCAAGACCATGGCCTCGGATTTGGAGGAACTGATCCTCATCCCGGCCGCATCACACTCGGCTGCAAACCGCTCCAGTGAAAGTTGTAAATCACGAACTGATGAAGCCAGTAGGACCACATCATCTGCAAAAAACAGAGAAGCGATTCTAAGGTCACCAAAACGGATCCTCTCAACACCTTGGCTGCGCCTAGAAATTCTGTCCATAAAAGTTATGAACAGAATCGGTGACAAAGGGCAACCTTGGCGGAGTCCAACTCTCACCGGAAACGAGCCTGACTTACTGCCGGCAATGCGGACCAAGCTCTGACACCGGTCGTACAGGGACCTAACAGCCCTTATCAAAGGGCCTGGTACCCCATACTCCCGGAGTACCCCCCACAGAACCCCCCGAGGGACGCGGTCGAATGCCTTCTCCAAGTCCACAAAGCACATGTAAACTGGTTGGGCAAACTCCCACGCACCCTCCAGGACCCTGCTGAGGGTGTAGATACATATAGTTTCCCCAAAAAATTAATTGGGGTGAAAATGATTGTTTTTCCAAAATTGGGAACCAATAGCCCCGCTGTGAATTTTCAGCTGTGAGTGATCAGTGTGGGTCATGACTTTTGATCAACTAAACAGGTACTCTGAATTCTTGATAATAAACATTGGAATCATCAGAGCAAGTGCTACTGCCATCCAAATAAAAACTAACATAGTAACAACAGGTTATACACTATTCACAGCTTTTACAACCTTAAATTGACACCAAGATACATCGTTAACTGTAATATGAATGTAAAGGCTAAATGAGGCTAAAGAACTCCCACTCTAACGTTGATTCTTGCCTCCTGATAACATGTATTTCTCCATGACAAGAGTACAATTACAAAAGCTTCTCATCTATAAAAAGGCCACCCCCAACCTTTCAGCTCCCTTCCACATGAACTCTGGTTATTAATGACCCATACTTTGAAATGGATCCTTTCCTAGAATGAAACAAACACAAATAGACATATATGCATAGACTCAGAGGCTAATAATAAACTGGCACAGCCTGGTTTCAGAAGCACAAAACGTCACTGTGGGTGTGAATATGATAGTACATCAAGTACAAACACACCATGACTAGTCAGGGAATAATTTTGGCCATATCGCTGGCATGTATTGCTTTCACAACACTCTTAATCAGGTAAAAGAATGTTTATTCTTAAGAATCGATGAGGAAGATGTGAACGGGCTCCAAATGATGTCCATGTGAAAAAACAAAAAACTGCATGACACTTATATTATGTGAAATCATAATGGACGGTTAAAGCAGTAAAATATTAAGGATGTATTGAGCAAGTCTATACATCATACACCACACAAAAAACAAAACAAAATTGGATGTCCAAAGGCAAATCCAGGGTACCTATACACCATACATGTTCAAAAATTCATAAAAGAATTTTTGGACTCATCAAATTCTATACTCTTCCATACTTTTGAAGACAACAAAGGAATTCTGCAATTCGTATCAAAAATACAATCCGCATTCACTGAATGGAAAGTATAGAACAGTAGAGAACAGCAGAACAGTAAAACAATAAAATAAGTCTAAAAAATACCTGACCAAAATATTTTATTTGACCACAGCAAAATTACTGTCACTGTTTTAAACTTATTGTAATAGATGTCCTGATGCATGCTCAATAATCCAGGTAGAAAGATCTAAAAAAAAAGTTAATTCTGGTCCCCTATTGTAAGAGTACGGTAGTAACAGTTGAATTCTTACTGATAAATATGTCTAGTAAAAACTATTGGGATTGGCTTTTAATTTTTTGAACTGGAGTTGTCAAAAATCATTTAGATACTGATACTAATAAGAAAATAGATAATAATAATAATAATAATAATAATAATAATAATAATGAATTCAATTTATAACGCACTTTTCATTAGTGAAAATCTCAAAGTGCTACACACATTGAATGCTACACACATTCATACACCGGTAGTGGCAGACTACCATGCAAGGTGCTTTCCAGTCCTACCGGGAGCAACTCGGGGTTAAGTGTCTTGCCCAAGGACACAACGACACATGGTGTGGGGAACCGGGATTCGAACCGCCAACCTTTCGATCGGGGGACGACTGCCATTACCACTACGCCACGGCCGCCCCGGTACTTATTGCATATTGATACTTATTGCAACAGTATTAATACCAAAAGTGCGGTCAATGTCTCCTCCAGTTAAAACACAACTTTCTACCCTCATTAGCAGCTGAACCCATGGCACAATTTAATGGTCACAACTTTGAGATGGACACTTTTTCAAGAAAAATTTAACTTAGGATTGATTTTGTTCTCTTTACTGTATTTTAGGACTACTGTACAGGCTTCAAAGTATGTAGCTGCTATAGAACCACCATTGCTGTTAGCTTAAAAAAAAGTTCTTTGAGTGCTGTGTTTAATTATTGTCTCATAAAATGCATTGAGCATCAAGTAATTTTTATGTTATTGGTATTGGAATCAAAATTTTACTATGATGTCAAGTAGGGGTGCACAATATAGGATTTTTGACCGATATCCGATATGCTGATATGTTAAAACTTATTTGGCCAATAACCGATACCAAGACCAATATTTTTCCCCCTCGACTTACTTACAGAGACTACAGTATATATATATATATATATATAAACAGAGCCTTTTATATCCGTGAGTTATTTTGGTGGAAGAGCCAATGTCCGATATTTAACGTTACCGCTAATATCGGCCGATACAAGGCTCAATGGGATTAACCTGCCTAAATAAAGGTTGAATGATATGATACCATGCTGATAATATTGTGCATCACTAGTGTCAATTCTATTTGGAAAAAAGCCTATTTGTGCTGTGCAACAGTCAAATAAAATACAGTTTTAAAGACAGAAAAAAAGACTAAAGTAATGGCAATTACTGACATCACCTCTGACAAGTTTAATATGAAACATTTGGTAATGTGAAAATATATGAACATAGTATTGAAGAAAACTACAAAACCCAGGATGCAGTGTGTAAAACAGAGGGACAGCCATGCAACTGCAGTAAAAAGAGTGTGAAAGGAACGAAAGCCAAGTAAGAACAACATGCTAAGGATTGTGTAAAGAAACTATGGAGAGGAGATGTGTGTTAGTAAAAAGCACAGTAAGTTGAGGGAGCAGTAAGAGCCAGAGACTGTAAAAAATAGGTCAGTGGAGCAGACAGAGCTAATGAGGAGGAGACAGCATAGGTTAAAAGCTTTTTGGATGGTCCAGTGTATAGGCAGCAAGCGTGTGCCTTGCTGAAGGCTGCTGATGAGATGATCGCAAGGTTGGAGGTTAACAAGGAAGCAGGGCTTTCATGCTACTAGTGCTAGTGTTCTCTGTTCAAGCTGTGACTCACACTGGCGGGCTACACGGATATTTGCCTTCTACGGGCTGCAGCTCAAGGTTCTGTGGTGCAGAGGACGTTCGCCAGCTGAGCTGTGGTGATATTGTGTCCTCTTCCGCAGAATTTGGTGGGTCATCATCCTCAGGAGGAGATACGACCACCTCTGGGATGTCTTGAGGGCCAAGGCCGGTGCAACGCCCTCGTGATGGGCTCTGAGAGGAACGGCGAAACAGTGAAGGGGTATTGTGTGGGGAGGGGCCAGTAGACAGCCCACTGTTGAAGGAAGAGGAGGGCAGTAGGTGGTTGAGCAGAACGGAGACTCTTGACTCTCGTCTTTGGGAGAGGTTGGAGACAGAAGAGGATGACGACCCTGGCTTGTGGAGAGAGAGACGAGAGGAAGACAGGCCCTCTCCTAACAGAGGAGACAATGGCAAAAAAGAAAAAGAAAAGGAGAGGAAAAGGAAGAATAGAAGACGAGTAAGAAGAGGGTAAAAGGTATTAAAGGGTGGAGCAGAGAGGATAAACACACGAAATAGATGTACAATAAACCAATAGTGCAAGGAGACAAAGTGAGGAAGGATAGGCGGCAAGAGTGTCTCAGAGGTGTAGATAGAAAGCATCAAGCTTGCATTATTATGAGCTAAAAGCATAGCACAGACACTAAGAGTGAATCATATTAGAGGGTCTGCAAGAACAAATGTGATACTTTCACGTCCTAACAAACTAAACAAACACTATGAAAAAGGAGTTTCTAGAGGTTTGCATGCTGGAGAGGATGAATTAACGGGATGCCAGTGCACAGTAAGCAAACGCTTTCACAACCGCAAACAAGCCATCCGTAAATACTACACAGCGTGTGTTCATCTAGTCATACACCTTGCATACTCCCACCACTCATTGAAGGTTGCCACCACCAACTTTCAATGGGACATGTATAATTTAGAACTCTAACATTTGTGTTTAAATGAGATGAGAATGCAAGCCCAACAAGGCCTACAGGCAAACAAGTGAAGAAAGTGGCATTTCATTCAATAACAAAAACCTCAAGCCGATCACCAAAGAACTTATCGTGCCCATTCAGAAAATATAAAAATAAAAAAACAATACGGACACACAAGACAAGTGGGGAATTATTACCGCAATGTCACCTTTGAGGAGTAAAAACAATCATTAATTCAAACCCAAAAGCCAAGCCAGCCACACAGGTTAGCACATATTTTAGCACCCAAATTTCTCTTCCACCAAGGGGACAAACTTTATTCTCCAACATTTACTCACTTTTCCCTTCCACCTCATACGCTGTCAGCGAGGATTTGAATAGTGGACTCTTTAAAGAACAGTTCCCCAGTGATTGAACAGATGGAAGAGCAAGAAATGTGAGTGCATTGTAGTAGCTCACCGTTTCGTTCAAGCAAGAATGGGTCAGAATGTTTCTTGCCTATGTCAGCAATGGAGCGCACCAGAGGGAAGCGATTGCTGAGCTTTCTCTCATTCTGATGGTGATGTTTCTTCAGCATTGCTTCCCGCACCTTGTTGCGCAAGTCCTCCTTCAGCTGGCCTGATGCCACCATGCTGTCTATGACCATGTCTGAGGCAAACAGAAGTGGTAACATAAAGACAAACATGCAGAAATAAAAAAAACATGATCACATTGAGTTTTTTCCAAGTAAATTTGTATGTTTTGTAACCTAATGTCAAGAATGCATAAACCTTGCATGCAAAAAAGGAATGTCAGTCAGTTCTGTAAAAATGTACCTGCGATTTCCTCTATACTGTTGGCCCTCATATCCAGCAATACTGTGCCATTCAGTATGCAACTACGCAGTTCAAACAAGCTGTGCAGTGACAATGTGGCCACGTAGGGCTTACTCCACCTCTCACCACCATCTTCCACATCCTCTTCAAATTTCAACCATCTGGCACACACAGACAAAATAAATGTTTTGCTTTATTCCACAAAACGACAAGCAAAAAAGAGCTGCATTTGAATAATAAATTTAGTTCCTTAGCCATTAAATATATTATGCTGAAGGCAAGTTCACAGGTACATGCACTGAAAAAATAACCACAAATATGAATAGTTTCAGCTTTTAATACTGCAGGTAGAGCAAGTCCGATTCAGGATATTCGCTGAACTGCGTCATGCTCCAAAGACATCGCAGAACCAGTAGATTCAATGGAGTTCTATGGAGTGGTGGCCATCAAGCTGTTCACCCATCAGCGTTGTACTGACCTGGCTGTCTCCCTCCATTCAATGGCATCGCCGTCTCTGAAGGACAGCTCATCCATCTCAGTGAAGAGGTCATGAGGAATGTGCTCAAGGTCATCGTCCTCCAATCCCAAGATGAACTGTACTCTCTGTGATGGCGTGTCTGAAGATGAAGTGAAATGAAACATGTCAATTTATTTGATATTAAACACAAAAAGCTTTTCTACTACAGCCTGACAAAGCCCTACTCTTAGTTACCTACCAGAATAAAACATTGTTCTGACCAGTGGCCATTTGAACCTTTAAAACAAGAAAACATTTTTTTTTTCGAAGAGAAAGTAAATGTAACTTTAATACATTAAACTATACAAGGCTTTGACTTTCAAACATATCTCAGATATATTAATCCAAGCTTAATTTATAGTTGTCATGCAGCGGTATGAAAATACTGACGCGGATCTAAAAGGACAAAAAGGTCTCAAAATACCTCAAATGAGGTTTTAAACTTTATTTTAAACACAATAAAAGGTTAAAACACAAGAGAGTATCCAACGACGTTCACTGAAAACCTGAAGCCTCTGAATAACACTTTGACTACAACTACAATTTACCTATACTGTACTTTGCTCCACCTTAAGCTTTCTCGAAAGATGTAGAAAAGGTTTTAATTTAACAATGAAACAAAATATAATTCAGCTAAATATTTGGGTTTTGTTTGACAACTTGTTTTGCTGGCAAGTAAAACTAAACTAACACCTACAAAGGCTGGGAAGATTATGTTGAGAGGGAAGCACAAGAAGAAGAAATACACAAAAAACAATGTGTGATCAAACCAGAGACGCAACTGACACGTGACGCCAAACAGAAAAGCTGATATAGTAAATTAGAGTAATGAAATATAGCATTTCTTTAATAATTTGAGCATATTTTGAGAGTTAACTTAAAAGTACTGTTTATATTTCTTCCAGCAGTGTTTGTGCAGCAACTTCTTACACAAGATAGGTTGCACATCACATTAAATGTCAGAGCCTTCAACCTGTCAGACACTCGTTCACAGTGGCCTTTAAAGCCTTTTAGCAAAAAAAATGTTTGATTCCGATCTGAGAGATAGAGAAACGCAAGTTATGCTTGATACTTGTGCATTGTTTGAGGAGGGTCTAAACTGTTTTGTATTGTACTCTGAGGGTTGCAATAGCAACAAATCACATATTGAGCTTTAAATAATCAGTTTTTCTTATTTGTTTGTTAAATTTAATTTAAATTACTCCATTTCTTGGCACAGAGATGCACCGGTAATTTTGGTCAGTACTAAGCCTTTTGAAGACTGAGAAACTCTCTAAGGAGAGCTTTGCTTTTATTGACCCTTTTATGTTAATGTATCCACAATATAAATTAGTTTATACATGACAGTTATATTTGAGCTGCACACATTTTGTGTTAACCTGCATCCAGATTTATCCAATCAAGTAAAATGATTTATAGGAATCAGTTTATGCTAAATCAGCCAACATATCTGGTAATCTCTGTCATTAGGTGCACCCTCTTGCAATTTTGATTGTGTGTATTAAGACACTATCTGGTCTTTATCCAGTTGTAAAGTTATGTAAATAAAATCTGCAATAAACGGTATGTGCTATGCTACATTCAAACACCAGCTCTGTTGAACAGACTTGACATGACAGAGCCACAGATTTAAAACTGAACGCATAACTGCTTTGTTCAGTTAGATTTAGGGGGAAAAAAAAGAAAAAAAACACTAATCAGAATGTTTTCTGTGAATGATTCATCTTGCACAATTGTCTTAAATTTGTCTTGAGAACGTACAGGTGTGCACCCGCCAAAGTGAGACCTTGGTGTTTGAACATGGAATGAGGCTTTCGACCCAAGTTCAGTAAAGAAAATCTGTTCCATCAAACTCAGATCCTCTCTTAATCACTTTTTATTTCTCATGCTGCCAACCCTGCCTCATTCCTAATTCTGATAATCTGGTCCAATGATCTTCTAGTCTACTTTGTCTTAAGCCACTCAGCATGATCTTTTCTCTTGAAAATTAATTTGTTTTTCTTGCTCTACCCAAGTAATTGTGCACTTTTCAAAATATTTTACTGCTTAGTACAATTAAACAGTAGTGGCTTAATGAAGTAGAACTATTTTGAAACAGTCCATTTTTTTTCAGTACTGGACAGCAAAGAAGGTATGAATAAACACGCTAAAGAACTCTAAAATAATTACTTAACACAAGCTAAAACTGCTGGATAGAATAAAAGAAGGGAGAGGGATAATTTGAATTAAAAAAAATATCAAAAGGTGGCATAATATCTGGTAAAAATCTGAATCAGTGAGCAATTTATTGTTGACTTTGTGTAGTTAAAATTAAAAGTTCCAAACCATAACTGGGGGATTCCCTGCCATCGTCCTTTCCTTCCTCCGAGTCTCTGTCCTTCTTCTTTCTGTGATGTCTGTGTCCTCGGTGCCGGTGCCTCCGTCTGCTCTCCCGTCCAAAAGGGACATGGACGCCTATGTACACTGCTCTGTGGTCTGGAAAAGAAAAAAATGTGTGTACATTTGTTTGTTTGTTTGTTTATTGTTTGTTTGTTGGCCCATGAATCTCATTTGCCCAGTATTTTCAATCTAAATAAGTCATTGGATTAATTATCATTATAAACCGAACATCAAGAGTGTTTCTTCTTAAACAAGCAACAATAATAATAAAACCACTTACCGTACTTTTTGGCCTATAAGTCAGTTTTTTGCATAATTTACATGCCCTGCAACTTATAGGCCAAAGCGACATATTTAAGGATTTTTTACCATATTTATAAAACATTTTTTGGCTGCGATATGACCGTTTTCATTAATTCAGACCAAAAACATAAAAATAAATAAAAATGGAGCAGTACCACTTTCAGCCACTCGATGGCAGCAGAGTAGTAATAGTTGTATGGCATGCTGTTGTATCATGGGTAAACGTGGCTATAATAACAAATTCAAAAAAGTTAAAGACAAAAACAACTGGACTTTATTTATTATACTTCACTTTATATTATTGTTTATTTTTCTTAAACTTTTTTGAATTTACCATGTCCTGGATGACTAAGAATTTTCACCAGCTATTAGCATTCACCCCCAAATTCCAAAAAACGCCTAAAAAATACATACCCAAATTAAATTACAAGCTGTTCTTGAACCCTAAGGACTACAAACAATTGGATGGTGTCTTTGTAAAGATAAGACTTTGAATTTTTAGTTTCAGCAGTCATATTTGTTGTATCTGTTATTATTTTTTATTCATTGAAGTGAGAGTACACAGAAATAAAGTATTTTTCTAGCCTCGCCTGAAAATATTTGTATGTGTCAAGCACATGCACACTGATACAACAAGATAGTGATTTGAATTTCATATGACCTCAAAGACAGAAGTCTTTACTAATACAGTTTCAAATTTGAAGTCAATAGCATAAAAATTGAGGATTCTGTGCCTGTTTTTGTATGTGCAGGTCCAGGCGCAATTCCCTCAATCTAGTACAGTACAGTACTTGTGCCATACTGTGTAACACCTGTATTATGCAAACTTGACATGTCTGAATATTTTTCTATACTTCAACATACTTCAGGATGACTGTCTATTCAAAGCTTACATCTGTTCCATTCATATATTTATTCTCCAGCTGATAGAAATGCAGTAACATGACAGCAGGCCGCTCGTAGCTCGGGGGTTACCTGTATACTGTCACTCACAAGAGGAGATATTTCACCCCAGAGGAGTCCCAACAGCCAAAAGATAAGCCTCAGATAACACACATTCAGCCTCACAAAGGAACAATACACCCCAGGGGTCTCCTGCTGGTCTCCAAACACCCCGCACCTCCCCCGCACCTCCCCCGCTGCTTCGCACACACACGCGCACACAAAGGGGACAATAAGAGCTTCAGGAGAGATCATTCACTTTTTCCTTGAAAATCAAGCTGTAAAGCTTTTATTTCATGCTTCCATAGCATTTGGCCAGTGCTACAGAGTGATAAAAGTCAGAAAAACGATGCGCAAACGTCAACAAACACGCACCTTACCGTTTGAAGCAGGAGCGGCGCAGCTGTGTGTCTTCGCCTCGAAGTGATTTTCAGGTCTTTGAAGTAGGTCAAAGCATGTCATGTCACATGTCTATGGAAAGGCAATTTTATTGGCTACAAGATAGTGATGTCAAAATTAGCTCTCATTTGATTGGCTAAGACCCACGTGGGCGACAACAGGGGGAGGGTGGAAGTTAGCTTGTTGGGTTTCTCACATTTGATTGGCTCTAGAAACTGAAAAGTTTCACCCAGTTGGTCAAAATTGGTGTCAATCAAAAGCAGACAGCCTATGGAAGACTTTTAAAGCGTCAGAACTTTCAAAGCTGCCATATTTGGGAAACCACGATCTCTTTTTGATCTAACACCTGCAGCTTCGGGTGAAACGGTACCGGGGCCGGGCCCGCGCCTCCTTAATGACTCAATCGGCCTGCCATAGTCTCCCCACCATCATTCTGCTCGCTGCTAGGGATGTGCCGATCAGGTTTTTTAAAACCGATACCGATCACCTATGTGTGACGATCACCGATACCGATCACAATTACCGATTGCCTATATGTGAGCCGATCACATAAACCGATCACCGATCACCGATCAAATGGCTTACCTGTAATTTATGAGTGCTGCTTCTGGCTACAAGATCTGAAAACTTTTCAGATCTTGTAGCCAGAAGCAGCACTCATGTTATTTTCAGAACCATAAAATCACCATAATTCAGACAAAAACATATTTTTACTAATTTATTTCAGAGAACAAAGTAAATAAAAGTAATTATCAACTGCATTATCAAAGAAAAATGTTTACCTTACTAACTTTCAATTAAAAAAAAAAAGGTTTTTTATTGTTTTTAAAAAAAAACACATCTATTACTTCATATAAAAAACTAAAATACCCCATTTGCTACTTAAAGCTGCACTGTTGGCTGTTTTTACAAATGGCTTTATAAATACGTAAAGTATCATTATTATTATTTTTAAATAATTTCGTGCTTTTTTGAACAACTTCCTGCGGGAACCAGGTGGCGGTAATGCGCTTAATATGAGTTCGCCAACCGCCATTCAACTCTATAGAAGAAGAAGAAGAACCAGGAAATACCGCCTCCGCCATTTTACATTCAGTTCCACACTCGGCAGTCGGCTTTTGGAGGACTGTTTCTCCCATAAGAGGATGCCTCATACGGATAAATTAACTGGAAACACTCCTCTGAACTCTGTGAATGTCTCAGGACTGGAGCAGCAGCCGCGATCGCTCCGCCGAGCGTTCCTACAGCGCCGCGCGAGACCAGCAGCTCATGGTATGAGCTAAGGCTAACATGCTAAACCGGACCTGCAGCAGACAGCCGGCTTTGTGCGATCAGAGGTTCCTGGAGCTCGCCTCGATGTCGGACTGGAAGCAGAAGATATCGGGGGACACCCAGCTAACTTGGAATAACAAAGCCGACAGCCTTTTTGAAGCCGCAGCTAAACTGGACTGCCCGTAACTGCGCAGCGGAGCGGACTCGGTGGGGCTACTCGGTGGGGCTACATGCTAACAGGTGTTGCTTATGGCGGCGCTGGCAGACGGCTTTTGGTAAGTTATTAAAACGTATTAAAACATTTTAATGACGAATTAGGTTTGTTGTGTTGAAGGACTTCGTTGAAATTCTTCCACGAGGTACTTTTTCGTCGCACGTTTTGCAGTTAGCAAACTTCGTATCACAGGCTCTGTGATCGGTAATTGAAGGCAAAAGCCGATCACATCCGCTTTAATGATTATCGGTGACGATTGATCGGTTTCCGATCGATCGGCACATCCCTACTAGGAACCGTCAAAACAGTTGTACCGCCCTGGCAAAATGCAGTTAATTTGACCATTTAAAGTGCATTTATTAAGCAAATGTTAGACTGAGACACACCTTTGCAATAATTTCGAGCAAACAAATAATTGTTTAGGTGCTTTTCTAGTTAATTTTCGGATAAACAAACCACGTTCCTCCTTCCTTTTCTCTTCCTCTGCGCGTTCATGGAGCACCTCAGCAGCACAACTATTTTTGAAATAAAAATGATTTGACCATTAAAATACATTTACTAAGCAAATGTTAGACTGAGACACACCTTTGCTATAATTTCGAGCAAACAAATAATTGTTTTTAGGTGGTTATCTTGTTCAATTTTAAAGAAACGCAGTGGCTGCCCCAGCTGCGCCTGCCCACTTTGCATCACCGGGGCAGCCAAACTGTTTTTTTGAAGTACCGGTACAGCTGATTTGACCCTCAAAGTGTATTTACTAAGCAAACGTTAGATTGATACACACATTTACTATAATTACGAGCAAACAAATAACTGTTTTTTTTTAGTGTTAATCTTGTTAAAATCTTGTTAGAGTCCTCCCATGCATGCTTCCGCTGCCACCATTTGTCAGACCATCGGTTTTTGGCACAACACCGGTCCACATTTCTGGGTTGTCAATGGTGACGCGTAACAAATGCAATGCATCAGAGGTGACGCATAGATATGATACGGCAAAGCAACATATTTATGGATTTTTCCACTTTATTAGACAAATATGGACTGATGTGACTTATAGGGCGGTGCGACGTGTACGGTGGAAAATACGGTTATTAATTATGAATAACATTTAGGTAATTTTTAAAATCTTATTAAGCTGCAAATTAAACACAGAATCCAAGAACAGACATTGCAGACACTAACGTTTAGGAGATCTGTCGAAATAAAATAAAAAACTCTACAAAATTTAGTTTAGGAAAACCAGAAGATGACATTTAACTTCTTCAACCTTCTGTTTACCCCATTTTGTCAACTTCCCCCATTATTGTTCCTGCCACAAAAGAACGGTGCTCCGAGATAAACATGGTCTATTTTTACCCACACTCCCTGCCAATACAGTACATGTACTCATTTCTCACAGATGAGTCATCTGTCTTTGATTTGAGAAGAGCCCTGCAGGAACGACACCCAGATGTAGCTTGAAAAGGAAAACACAGGAGGATTTTGCGAGTTCAACAAATGACGAGAGACAGAGATGGAGAGAGGGTGACTGAAGAGAAAGAGAAAAGAGACAGAGGTGATAAAGCAGGATGTTGAAAAATAAGTGTCCAGCTGAATGCAGCATACTGAGGAGTGTTCAAACAGACTTAACCATGAGTACAGTAAATTAAAAGCACATTTACTTCATACATAAACACCATGTCCTTGGCACGAAAACACCCACACTTTGGAAAGACTTTGTAATCACGGCAGTTTACAAAAAAATTTGATCCAACCTAAATAATACATTTTGGCCAGACACACTTACTGATAAGAAGTCTGGAAACATGTTTTGCATTTACACTAAAAGCTGCCATAAACAACAAATTAGAACCATTAAAGTTTTCGTATACCTAGGGAAAGAGTACTGATGAGCCTATCTGCATCACTCATTTGGTTTGAAATCCTCCAGAGCAGTAGAACCCCTATTCAGGTGGTTTGTATTGATTTTAGAGCTGCTTTATTACACTTTAATACCATCTATTATGTCCACACATGACTGGTTCCCCTATTTGTAACAATCAAAACTCTAAAAATACTAATAATGTAAAGTAGCATGATAAAATTTAGTCACACTTGAAGGCTACAGTGTACTAACAGTCCATCCGATCAATTTGAGCTTATAAGACGTTTTTACAACCTTGAACACAACCTAAAAACACGTCCCCTTACAAGACAGCAAAAACAGCTTAACAGTCATATAGGGTGTATCAGCTGTAGGGACGCACAAAATTATTGTCATGGTATCGGTCGATACTGGCGTTAACATTTTATATCAGACATCGACCATTCCATCAAAATAACTCACGAATATAAAAGGTGCTGTTTTTTGGCAACCCAGTGACACAATCGGACATTAAACATAATCCAAGTTGAAGTGTTACATCCTTTTCAGCCCCCTTTTTTGGCATCGGCTTTTGTTGGCAGGCCAAACTGACAAAGACCATGCAGAATAATGTACCGGTAGTATTTTAACTCCACAGCAGAGAAAGCTATGTAGTCTCTGTACGTAGGTCTAGGGGGAAAAAAATATCAGTACAGTATTGGTATTGGTTATCGGCCAAATAAGTTTTAATATATCGGCATGTCGGATGTATGCCAAAAATCCAATATCGTGCATCACTAATCAGTTATTTATACTTGTGTTTGCTGAAAAATGTTTTTATGACACAAAACATACGTCTAGGGGTTTCTATGTTTTTACAGGTGCTTGAGGTATGATTATTATGTTGTTTGCGCACCTTCATGGGAACTTTACCTTAAATTTGTCACTCAAATAAAAAACAACCATGTGAGAAAACTCTTTATGGTTGGATGGCTTTACTCACTTTCCAAATCATCGTTCTCGTAGTTTGTGTGAGTAGAGAAACTGGACTTTCCATGATCAACTAATGCTTCCTCATCTAGACCCTGGAGACAATGACAAGAAACAAGAGAGAAGAGGAGAAAACTGGATTATTTTTATCCCCAAATTATTTAACTTGCACTTTCAATAAGAATAAACAGTGTTTTTTTTAATGCTCCAGTTTTATACTCAAAACAAAAGTTGTTCACCTTAATGAATTGTGAAGAATGGAAACAATATCTTGTTAGTTTATTTGCCAAATCAGGAATAAAAAAAAAAGCTACAGTAATTGTTCTGTTTATACTTTAAATGTAACATTTCTCCCTCTTAAATCCCTCAAAGTAAAATAAACTAGGCATTTCAGATTTGCATATGGTTTATTTTCACTTCACATAAACATGTCACGATCGAAATAATTTAATATGGAAAAAAATTACACTTGAGTGTATTTAATGACTACACACAATATTTTATGTTTTGGTTTTTGTACATAAAAACTGACATTTTGTAATTAAACTGATAAATTTTTAACAACCTTGTGTAATATAAAATGCTGTCCTTTTCTAATTTACCAGGGGTTTATCTATGCTTTGTTCCACAAACAAATGAGACCATATTGAAAGATATATTCACTTTATGACTCACACAGTAAAGGTCAAGTTTCATAGCAACTTCAAGAGGCTGACAGCACTTACTATACACATGGCCATGGTCAAAATATTTATCCTGATATTGCCGTCATGGAAACAACTAGAGATTGGAAACATTAGCTGAAGAGACTGTGTTCCAAGGAAGTTACAGAACAGGAATGATACCTTTGATTTTCTGTAATAACGTAAAGTAATGGATGCACTATCTGTAACCCATACATTTGTTACACATTCAGTCACAAACCCTGGTTCAAACTGCAATATCAATCAACCCTTGAAACAAAAATAAACTTGAAAATGTAAAAAAAAAGTTAAAAGGAATCTAAACAAAACCAGGCTTTGTGCCACTCTAAAAGTTGTTGCTGCTAGTTCTAGTAGCCATAAATGTTTTTGCCTCTTTATGCCAAAATTTAAGGACTTACAAAATATGCAGTTTGTAATCAGTGATGAATGTGAACTCAGTAACATTTTTGTGATGAGGAAAAACCCTTGTCTACAAAAACTGGGTAGGGGTGGTACCTTTTGCATGAATTATAAAATTGTTTTAAAAAAAAACAATAATAAAAATAAAAAATAAAACTCAAGTCTAAGATTTTACACAACCGAACATATTCAAGATCAAATATTTAAAAAACATTGACAAAAAACATTTGGTCCTTAACAGGTAGTAAAATAAGATAAACCTAACATTAAATAAATACAATTAAACCCTGGATTTATTTAAATACAGTAGTCCCTCGCTACTTCGTGGTCCGTTTTTCACGGACTCGCTCTATCGCGGTTTTTCAAAATAAATTTGGACATGACACACAACTGGCTGATTGATGGACGAGCCGCACAACCGACATGGAATTTTTTATTTAAAATGAATTATTTTAAATTATTTAGCACCTGCTGCACCTGTGTGCAGCCCACAGCTTGCAGGAGAAACTTCCTCCTGCCTCTGCTCTGCAGCGGAGAAGTGGGCGGGGCCGGGAGCGTTGTCAGATGGCAGAGTGCAGCCGGAGGCAGAGAGCTGAAATCATGACATGCTGTGCTTTTTTAAGAGTGTTTAGGGTTTAAAAACGTTGCTTAGAATATTGAAAATCTGTGGGAATGGTTTAAAATGCCTTAACGCACACACACACACACACACACACACACACACACACATATATATATATATACAGTATATATACAGTATATATATATATATATATATAATTAAAAGGTACTTACTTTTGTACTACTATACTTGGCTGTTTTTCACTTATCGTGGGGCTTCAGGGTAAGGATCCCCCACGATGAACGAGGGACTGCTGTATACAGGTAGTCCTTGACTTACGACGTTTTGGACTTACATCACGCATCTCATAAAATATATATACTGTGTGTATATATATATATATATATATATATATATATTTATATATATATATATATTTTTTTTATAATAAATAAATAAATGTACAGTACTGTACAGTTACCAAGCACTTAGCCTATCCTAACACAGTTAAGGAGTGAGTTGAATTGTCTCCCTCCTCCCTAGCAGGCTCCATTCACATAAAGGGAGCTAGCTCCCTTTATGTGAAAGGGAGACAATTCAACTCACTCCTTCATCTTTAAAAACTGTGTTAGGATAGGCTAAGTGCTTGGTAACTGTACAGTACTGTACATTTATTTATTTATAAAAAAAATTGTATGTGATCCGAATTACGTCATTTTCGACTTACGAAAGGTTAGGTACGGAACTCGTTCGTAAGTCGGGGACTACCTGTACTGTATATATAAAATAACAAGGCAAGAGGCTGAGCTAATCCTGATTTTGACTGATAGGCTGATACACTTGGATTAAATTCAGTTAAACCTCTCATTTGGTATTTTACTCATCATGTGGTTCTGGATCATTTTAAATTAATTTTAAATATGTAATGCTGAGTCTTTCATTGGCATTTACCATGACAAAACACTTAATTACAAATCTTCTTTTCTCTTGACTCGTCAAAAATATTTAATATAACAAAATCCTCTATCAAAGACTTATTTCTAATCTTGTCAGTCAGTCGCACAGTTGCTATTCAGGGCAGAGTGGAAACAAAATGTGTTGTTGGCCACAATGAGGAGATACATGATACTGTACTGGACTGGACTAATATCTGGGTATTAACATCAGAGTCAGAGATTCTTTATTTGTCATTTGCACCACATGTGTTACATGTGTGCTGGGTGAGTGATGTTCTTCATGATGTAGGTGGCTCTCTTCCTGCATCTGGAGGTGTAAATAAATGTCTGTGATGGTGGGGAGACTGACTCCAAGAGACCTCTGTGCAGCCTTCATCACTCTCTGCAAAGCTTTTTCTTCTGCAGCTGTGCAGCCTCCATGCCACACGTTGATGCTGGAGCACAGGATGCTCTCTGCTGCACACCTGTAGAAGGAGGTGAGGACTGAGCTTCCCAGACCAGCTCGTCTCAGCTGCCTGAGGAAGTAGAGTCTCTGATGAGCTTTCTTGATCAGGCTGGTGGTGTTGTTGGTCCAGCTACGGTCGTCATTCAGGTGCACACTCAAGTACTTGTAGCTGGAGACCACTTCCACCACAGATCCTCCTATGTTCTGGGGTGGGGTGGGAGGGTGTAGGTGTGTTTGTTCCTTCTGAAGTCCATGACCATCTCCTTTGTCTTCTTCACACTGATGTGAAGGTTATTCTCCTTGCACCAGCTCTCCAGGTGTTCCACCTCCTGTCTGTAGCTGGACTCGTTTGTGATGCATCACACCACCGCTGTATCATCTACAAACTTTGCAATGTGACAGCCTGGCTGGGAAGGTGGCGCACAGTTATACATGAGCAGAGTGAACAGGAGAGGGCTCAGTACACAGCCCTGAGGGGAACCATAGCTGAGGGTTATGGTGGAGGAGGAGAAGTTGTGGATCCTCACTGACTGTGGTCTGTTTGTTAAGAAGTCTAGGACCCAGTTGCAAATGAAGGGGCTTAGTCCTAGTGTGAGTAGTTTGTCCATCAGGGTTTGGGGGATCATGGTATTGAAGGCAGACATTAAGTTCACAAAGAGCATACGGATGTAGGAGTCCTTCTGCTCCAGCCAATCACTTCTAATGTTCAAACCTTCATTTATATGGAAAGCTCATATTCACTGATCGTTTTCTGCTCGTCCTGTTCTGCTACTAGTTTACTACATTTAATATGTCTTTGATGACATTCAGTCTCTACGTTTAGTTTCCCTCCTACAATAAGTGCTGCCATCTGTGTTTGGGCTTATGTAAGTTTGAATGTTTTGTATGCAGGTCACTCAGTTGTTGGTGGACTGAAATGATAATAGGAAATGCTGTTATTTGACATTGACTTGAAGAGAATCAACAAGCCAGAGGAAAGCACAGCAGGAAATGAATAAAGAAACCCTTATTGGGTGTAGAATAATAGGTGGCTTCCATGCATTTGCATGGGAGGCAGTGCACAGCTGAGACGAGCTGGTCTGGGAAGCTCAGTCCTCACCTCCTTCTACAGGTGTGCAGCGGAGAGCATCCTATGCTCCAGCATCAACGTGTGGCATGGAACTAAGGTCCAAGGTCAACACATTGCTCTCCTATGCATTGCAATGGCAGCCCCCAATTAGGTATTTATTAAACTGAGTATAAAAAGCTTGACATTTCCATTTAAATAAAATTGGAGTTTAACTCATTGTATAGCACAACAAATTGAACACTGATATGTAAAATGATATTTTATCAAAGCAATAAGCACTCATAATAAAAATAAATTGACCTATAGAAATGGTGCAAAAAATCATCAGGACTGTATTAAATAAATAGTTTACAAAAGTCTTGTAAAGTTAATGCCAATAATACTTATACCAGTTTTGTTTAAAGTCTGATTATAGCTATAGGTCTAATGTTTGCAAGGATCACATGATCCAATGTTTACATGCAAGCAACAAAAAGCTGGTGTAAAGCCATCCCTGCCAAATAGCAGCAGCTTTATCATTAAGCTTCTTAAAATACCTCTTAGCAAAATCTGTGAATTTTGCTACATTAAAACCCATTTACGTGCCAAAGTCCTGGACATCCTCGACCTCACGTTGCCTTGGAACAATTCAAGAACACATGATGCAACCTGTCGCATAGCTTTGTCAAAAATAAACCCCTGTCTATCTACCACAGCTTTCAGAAAAGGGGGTGGAGTGTGAGGAGCTCACTTCTGTAGCTCGGCCACAGCTGTGCTTTGCGGGCATACATGAACAACGTCACTGGGGGGGGTTAGAAAGGAGGAAGTGCCATCTGAGTAAGAGAAGCGCCACTGAATTCAGAGGCCGTTGACAGAAGGCAGATGTGTCGCTGGATCTACAACATATAAAAGCCTGACTCTATGGTGCCTGGATCTGTGTTTCCTCCAGTGTGTATCCTGTAAGAACATACGTTCTGTTTGCCTTTGTTGACAAGTGTGTTTCCATGATGTCTGTTTTATACAGTTTTAGGTATCAAACTGATTAAATCTGGAGCAGGGAGCACTAGGTGCTAAACTAAGTGCCACTAACAGACTAAATACACAAACTTAAATCAATTAAATTAAAAGTCAATTAATCATTATCTTTCTTTATGTAAAAAAGGAGCCACACAAAGTAAATTGTGCTTGCAACTTGTCTGATTCATAATAAAACAAAATACAGGTGCTGGTCATAAATTAGAATATCCTGAAAAAGTTGATTTATTTCAGTATTTCCATTCAAAAAGTGAAACTTGTGTATTATATTCATTCAAGCTCTCAACCTTGACCTCTCTAAGTGCCTTTAAATATATGTTAAGTTCCTGGCAAGAACCAATGCAGACATGTTCCTGTTTTTAGTTTTATACACCGCCTCGTAATCTAGCAGTTTTTTTTGCTATATTTTAATTATATTTTAACTATCATTTTGCTTTCAATTGTAAAATAAATAAATAAATAAATTGTATGAATCATTTGTCTGATGTTGTCGTTGTTATCCACAGTTGTTATCACTCTGTTAAAATTCAGGTCTCTTGTAAATGAGTCCTCGTGGCTCAATGGGACTAATCTGTTTAAATAGAGATTGAATTAATTCATTAATTCATTACACACAGACTGATATATTTCAAATTATTATTATTTTTTAATGTTGATGATTATAACTGACAATTAATGAAAAGCCCAAATTCAGTATCTCCGAAAATAAAATATAGGAAGTCCTCGAGTTGCGTACGAGTTACGTTCCTACGCACTGTTCGTAACCCAATTTTGGCGTAAGTCGGAACTCAGAACACGTGGCGTTCATAAGTCCGGATTTTTGTACGTAAGTCGGAACTCAGAACACGTGGCGTTCGTTAGTCCGGATTTTTTGATGCAAGTCGGAACTCAGAACACGTGGCGTTCGTACGCTGTGCCGCACACCCGTTTATCGACTTGAGACTGAACAAGCATACATACTGGTCCATAAACATGCACAGAACTTTATTTACAAACGGTTAGCTAACACATTACACCACACATTCATCTATAAACACAGCACATACTAGCGTTTGGAGTGCGTTCGTAAGTCCGGATTGTCGTAAGTTGAGGGCGTCGTAAGTCGAGGACTCCCTGTATTGTGAAAATGTTCAATATTAAAGACACTTGGTTCCACACTCTAATCAGCCAATTAATTCAAAACACTTGCAAAAGCCTTTAAATGGTCTAGTTCTGTAGGCTACACAAACATGGTGAAGACTGCTGACTTGACAGTTGTCCAAGAGATGACCATTGACACTATGCACAAGGAGGGCAATAAACAAAAGGTCATTGCTAAAGAGGCTGGCTGTTCACAGAGCTCTGTGTCCAAGCACATTAATAAAGAGGTGAAGGGAAGAAAAGATGTGGTAGAAATAGTGTACAAGCAATACCGCACCCTGGAGAGGAATTGTCATTGTTTTTAATATGAAATGAATACAATTATACTACTACTAAAAAATGAAACTCATTCCAAAATGTGGGGGAGATTCACAACGAGTTGACTGCAGCTGGAGTCAGTGCTTCAAGAACCACCACGCACAGACGTATGCAAGACATGGGTTTCAACTGTCACATTCCTTGTGTCAAGCCACTGTTGAACAAGAGACAGCGTCAGAAGCGTCTCACCTGGGACTGCTGCTGAGTGGTCCAAAGTTATGTGCTCTGATGAAAGTAAATTTTGCATTTCCTTTGGAAATCAAGGTCCCAAGTCTGGAGGAAGAGAGGAGAAACACAGAATCCACGTTGCTTGAGGTCAAGTGTCAGGTTTTCACATTCAGTGATGGTTTGGGGTGCCATGTCATCTGCTGGTGTTGGTCCACTGTGTTTCAAAGTCCAAGGTCAACACAGACGTCTACAAGGAAGTTTTAGAGAACTTCATGCTTCCTGCAGCTGACCAACTTTATGGAGATGCAGATTTCATTTTCCAACAGGACTTGGCACCTGCACACAATGCCAAAGCTACCAGTACCTGGTTTAAGGACCATGGTGTCCCTGTTCTTAATTGGCCAGCAAACTTGTGTGACCATAACCCCATAGAAAATCTATGGGGTATTGTGAAGTGGAAGATGTGATAGAGCAGACCCAACAATTCAGAAGAGCTAAGGCCACTATCAGAGCAACCTGGGCTCTCATAACACCTGAGCAGTGCCACAGACAGAGCGACTCCATGACACACCGCACTGCTGCAGTAATCCAGGCAAAAGGAGCCCCGACGAAGTACTGAGTGCTGTACATGCTCATACTTTTCATGTTCATACTTTTCAGTTGGACAACATTTCTAAAAATCCTTTTTATTTTATTTTATTTTATTGTCTTAAGCAATATTCAAATTTTCTGAGATGTTGAATTTGGGGTTTCCATTAGTTGTCAGTTATAATCCTCAACATTAAACTAAATAAACATTTGAAATACATCACTATGTGATGTAATGAATGAATATAATATACAAGTTTCACTTTTTGAATGAAATTACTGAAATAAATTAACTTTTTCATGATATTCTGATTTTATGACTAGCACCTGTAAATTCTACTGTGAGAACAGAACTGTAAGCACTCGTTGAGTTTGGTGCAGCAGACTCTATGAGTGCTTATCATTGTTACTTTTGTCTGGCCTTCCTCAACATGACAAGAGAAAAAAAAATCACACTGGAGGCTAAAACTGGTGGAAAGGCTCTCTCAAAAGCCTAAGAGACTGGTACTGTATATGCTTTTTAGAGATTGTTTTGTTTTATGTGCAAAATGTTCAGTTTACTATAGTTTATACAACATGTATCTAAATTATAAAATGTCTGATGCAGTTGTTACTTTTACGGTGAGAACATATGAGGATTTTGTCAAGCTTAGGTGGCAGCTTAGGTGTTCAAATCAACAATGTGTCGGGTTTTAGGAATTAGGATTTACAGTTCACATGATTCTTACAGAGCGAACAGAAGTGGTGAACATTCTGTAAGAGACAAAATATGTACATTTAATTTGAGCTGACGATTTAAATTTACTGGCTCATTGAATATGAAACTAAGGCTGAAATAAAGGACATGTTAAACAAGTGGCTTGGGTTTAAGAAAGTTGTGATGGAAAACTGTTCATGGATCTTTAAAAATGTGATTAAAGGTTGAAAGTTTAGAGCTGTTCACAGCAATCAGTGGTGGGCAACGCTAATCCAAAAATTAGTTCCGCTATTTCTAAAGCACTAATTTATTTATTTAGGTCCGCAATTTCAAAAGCACTAATGTCTTATGAAAATTAGGGGAAGCTAATTCTAATCCGCTAATTAAATTCAACAATTGGTAGCAGCAAGTTATGCAATATTTGCACTACACTGCCAACTAGCGGTGCATGAACTGTTATACAGTAAGTTGTTTGAGTTGTATACATTTAAGAAAAAGGTCGAAAAGGACTTGCTCAAAAACTATATATGATGTAGCTTAGTGTGTTTGTGTACAGTATTACAGTTAGATAAATTAGTAGATTTATTCATTTTGTGATGTAGTTTGAAGGTTATCATTGGTTGAACAAACTGTGAAATAAACAAGGGGCAGATATAATAAGATTTCATCTTCTTTCTGCTCCTTTCATTTGATCCTACTTGTATTCTTCTATCTGATGAAACTGTTTTGTATTGTTCTTTTAAAATGAATGAATAAACATCAAATCAAATCAAATCAACGGCCCAGTCAGAGTCCAGAACCTGAACCTGAAACCTTCAGAGAGCAGAAACCTCAAAGAACTGAAGCAACAATGGAAAGAAGAGTGGGTCAGAACTCCTCCAGAACCAGGAGAGAGACTGATGAAGTCCTGCAGACTGATGAAGTCAGAGAACCACAGAGGATTCTGCTGCTGCTGAGGTTCTGTTGGGTCAGAGGCACAAGCTGAGGTTAAATTTTAATGATTTTAGAACTTGTTAAAGATCATCCATCCAGCTAACTGTCTATCCATCCATCCATTCAGCTAAAAGTCTATTCATCCTTGTATCTGATGAAACTGTTTTGTATTGTTCTTTTAAAATGAATGAATGAACATCAAATCAAATCAAAAATAAGTCTGTATCTCTGTGTTTATCATTGTCCTGGCATTGTCTCCTGTTGCCTCTGTCTCCTGAGTTCCTTGTGATTCCCTGAGTATGTAAGTTTGCTGCCCTGCGGACGCCATTTTGAAGAGTCCTAATGGTGAACTACTTTTTTAAATCCAGCAGATTTGACCATTTCGTGAAACTCTCAAGCTCAGAAAAACTTGTGCTATAACGTCAGCTATGAAATATATTTTTTCTCAGCAAAGAAATAATTGTTTTACCGTGTTTTGTTGTAAAATCCTGGCTTCTTTGGCCGTCGCGGACGCCATTTTGAAGAGTGCTAATGTGGCGAAATTCTATTTTTAAATCCAGACGCGTCGCGTAGGCCCTGAGAAACATCCATAAGTTCACCCTCCATGTTAAAAAGTCTTCGTCTGACTCTTCGAAAACAAGCAATAAGGCTGCAGAGTAACACACTGGCTGCTAACTGCTATAGAGAGAGCACACACCAAGAGACTGAGGGGGACGCTTTTTTGTGACGGACCACATCCGGCGCTGCTCGTAAATACGTTATTTCGTTTTTACTGATAGATAATTAGTTATTAGCGGTACTGCATTTTAAATAAAAATAGCATAAATCCGCTTATGAATTATAAAACTTAGTCAATCCGCTGTAAAGCTAACAGATTATTTAGCAACGCTACAAGCGGATTAGCGCAACAGCGCTACCTAGCGGTCGGAGGCCCACCACTGACAGCAATACATGTATTATGTTAATACTAAAGAAGAATGGCAAACTATAAGTAAAAATGAATTTTTCAAACATGTGCTTTCTTAAAAATCCGATCTAAATAGCCAGTGCTGTGGTAATTTAATAAGCCATACAAAAAGTAATTTCACAAGCTGAAGTATAACATTTGCTTGTTTGCATGAGAGAAAAAATAACAACATAGCAACTAACCAATGACTGAAATGAGCAGCCAGCCCCCCCAGCATGCCAACAGCACTGGTTCCCTGAGGTCTCTGCCAACTCTGTAGTACTGGGAACCGATCCAGTCGACACGAAGTAATGGAGCAGATGTGGTGCGTAGTAAGAGACCTATCCCTTAATATTACAGCCAAATTTGAAATTGGAGCCAAACACACAATCAAACAACCAAGAATGCTAATTGTTAAGTTTCAAGTTACGAAACTACTGTATGTATGAATCATAACATAGCTTCAACATAGATGTATCAAAATAAGAGACATACAATACTATAAACAACTGCTTACCAACTAATGTGTATATTATTTGCTAGTTAGCCAAAACAATAAAACTCAACAGTGTGAGCATTTCATTGCAATTTGTTTTAACTTAAAGGAAGTGGCATGACAGGACAAAACATTAAAGCTTCTGTGAGATTTACATGTTCTCTTTAAGATGGTGGGAAAATGCTCACTTCTTAAAGCATACTGTATATGTCTCCATTACCGGTAGAAATAAATCTAAATAAGATTTCAGCCTTGTCTAATACCTTGTCGTTTGCGCAGCACAAAACCTGCAGAGGTGCAAACTAGGCTGTTGAAATTAATACATAAATAAAGCAACTGTCCTGTTAGCTCCATGTTGGAACTGTTTCTGAGATATTCTTAGCTTTGAGAATTGACAACTAAATATTTTGCTAGATACAGCTTTGTACTTCACTTTAATTTACCATATTTTTCGGACTATAAGGCGCACCGGATCATAAGGCACATTAAGCTAAACTAAAACATTTTGACCAATTTTTGAGCGCCTTGTACCACATAAAATCGGTTTGAGGTTAGTAAGCACAACCAGAATTAATACATAAGGCGCACCGGATTATAAGGCGTTGATTTTTGAGAAAATTATAATATTTTAAGTGTGCCTTATAGTCCCAAAAATATGGTAGATGAATTTTCAACTGTTTTGTTGTTTCATATTCACAAATGAGATGTATTCATTGTTGTAAACTGAGCACCAGGCTTTCATATCAACCTGTGAAACGAGTGCTAGTTTATGCATTACTTTGTTGTTCAGGCCAACAAGTGCAGATTTCTCTCTGACCAAGCAGCAGTCTGCAGCCTGTCAAAGTTTTTCTAAAATCCCAGCTTGCTGGCATCTGCTAAAAAATGCTGGCACACGATGCCAAAGAGGATTGCTTTTTATTCAGAAACTTTTTTTTTAAATATAATGTTAGCAGATGCAAACAAGTTTCAAAAAGGCAGCCCTGTTTGCATTGTACAAACATTCAGAGCAATGACATGAAACAATGCTATGAAAGACCAACATACTCCCTGGGACTCAGAATAATTTGTTGAATACTTTTGATCTTCCCTGCGACCCGACTTCGGAATAAGCGGAATAAAATGGACGGATAGATGGAATTTTTATCTTATTTTTCTTTATATACAGTATATCTAGTTTTTATGATACACACCATATTTTAAGGTCATGGGGTCAGAAACAGACTTTATAAATATAAAGGTAGTAATTTCCTGCTGACTCTCGCTGACTAGCTAATGAATTATTTACCTCCCTGGGGCCTAATCACTTTTGAGCAGCACACAGCCCACTCAGAAACTTGCGTCCTGTCTATCATTTCTCCAGAGACCTGTTGTTCTTTTATCCAATTCAAAGAACTGGGAAAGAGTTTTGTCTGCAATTGTGCATGTTGTCAGCCCAACCTCCCCCTCCCCATTCCAAACATGCAGAAATGAAAACAAAAAAACATTCATACACACAAGAAGGAGACCAATATTTGCTTTCTACCGCTCTCTGAATGAGCATTCAGTTTTACCACTCCTGGCATATCAGTGATGAATTGTTTTCACCTCA